>JABYQE010000077.1:0-130548 GCA_022376435.1 Amylocystis lapponica | reverse complement strand
CAATCTACGCAGGACCTCCCTCCTTCCTGTTCTCGAGCTCTCTTTGCAAAGGAAGTTTTTGTTCACTCACTTGTCTGTGCAGACAGCAGAAAGACGGTTCTAAGGACGCGAGCGTGTCCTCACCTGCTATACACTCTGGTCAGCGTGGTTTACGGTCACCCAGAATCGAAACCGCATTGCACAACCCACCCGAGCCTTGTCTGCACATACTTCTTTCTTCTCACAACACGGCCAGTGGAGAGCATGAAGACGGAACACGACACGCCGCAACCAACCCCCACGACGTTCTCCACTGCACAGTGGAATACCAACCGTGAAGTTGTTATTCCTGTGGTGGACGAAACTAGCTGATATCTGCATGCAGAAATTCCTATTGACCCGGCTCTGCAGCAGCAAACCCAACAGCAAACGTAAACGCGCTTTTGTAGTTTATAGTATCCATTGTCGTTAACCATCGCCGTGTTGTGCAGCACTGCGTACTCCCATTATCAACCCTATCAGCACTACCCGCAGGCTACCTACGGCCATTACCAGTATGCACCTCAACAGACAGCGCCGGCACCGCAGCCCCAAGCGGCACCCGCGACGTCCAGGCAGAATACGCAGTCCAACGCAATGGATACCACAGATGTTGCCACGTTGAATGATGCGCTAGGGAGTGCCGGGGTTGACCTCAGAGTGCGTTCCGTCTTTATCTACGATGCGAACCAGTTCGAGACCATGCACAGGCCGAGGAAGAATCGCTGCAGCGGTCCTACGATCAGTACCAATCGTTCCGTCCCTACGAAGACCGCACGAGGAAACAGGCGGCCACCCCTAATTTCGACGTGCGCTTCCTTGGCGCGACAATGCGCACTATCGGGAACCAGCACAAGGTGACCAGAGTACCGGAAGACGCTGTCAACTACCTCGCGCTGGCCCTGCGCGCGCGCCTGCAAGACCTCGTCACTGCCATGATTGCGGCGTCGGAGCACCGCATGGACACGCAGTTCGACCGACCCGCCTCGCTTTACGAAGACGGGAGTCCGATGTGGGGCATCGCGATTCGCAGCGATGTGGGGAAACAGCTTGCGGCACTGGAGAAGGTGGAGCGGGAGGAAGAGATGCGGGTACGGCGCGAACGGAAGGAGCGGCTGGAGGCGGTTGCGGCGCAGTCAGTGGCGATGTCACAGTCAGGGTCGAACATGTCTGTGGACGGGGCAGGCTACGACGAGGAGGGCGGGCCGAAGAAAAAGAAGAAAAAGGAGGGCCCGGGGGTGACGGCGCGAAATATGTCGGAGGACGTCCGCAAGAAGATGTCGAATGCGGTTGCGAGTCAGGCGGCGGGGTTGGGGACGGGCAAGTACGCATGGATGACTGCTGCAGCCACCCCTGCAAAACCGAACCTGTCGCTGGTGCGAGCGCGGGGGGCCGAATAGCCGGCGACGACGACCGCACCTGCTGCGAGTACGACGGCGGGCAGGTGGGCCCGCCATACGTCCCGACGAAACCGTCCCAGCAGCAGGCGGCGCAGAAAGAGGAGGACACACGAAGGTCGGTCAATCTACGGGATGCAATGTTCGTTATCGAGAAGGAGAGGGGCCACGGCGGAGGACGTGGCTCGGCGAGAGGATGGACATGATCCTGCCTGTATCCATACTTGTAGTTCTCCTACATCTAATGTCGAATACTGTCTCATATATTTTATACCTGATGTTCGTTGTACGAATTCATCGTCGCGGAGTTCGCGGAGTGCTTACTCGTCCGCGTCGCGTCGCGCCGCGTCTGTCTCGCCTACTTGGCTGCTCTGATGAGGTTGGGCCGCCTGGGTACTCTCAGCGCTCGCTGCACCTCCTGCACAAGCCAGCATTACAAGGAGTGTCACAAAGGTCTCTACCGTCCCCGAGAGTAGCGATTCGGACTATGACTTCGGGCTTTACGACGTGATCCTCCCCAAGGAGCCTTTTGTCTGGGGAGTTTCGCACATCAAACCGCGCCCGGTTCCGGGCCATATTCATCGACCACACTATGCTCTTGCTTCTGGCCCATCGAATGAGCAGGAACGCAGAAAAGTGCACCCTCCCGAAGGCCGCACGATCGCACGCGGGGAGGACGAAGCTAGATTGCGGAGCGCCGCGAAACTCGCGCGCGAAGTGCTCCAGTATGCAGGGAGTCTGGTGAACGTGAGTGGCGATGCGGCATCTGACAGGACTGGTACTCTGTGTGGTTGCATTCAAAATGCTGCCACACAGAGCAACACTATGTCTCCCAAAGCGGCACTCTCACAATACGCAGGTAGGCGTCACGACGGACTGGATCGACGCTCAGGTTCACGAGATGGTCCTGTCGAACTCTGCGTACCCTTCCCCGTTGCTCTACAACGGATATCCAAAGTCGTGTTGTACGAGCGTAAACAACATCGTGACACATGGCATACCGGACAAGTTGGGTGTTCTCACTTTGCTGGTGTAGTCTCATCTGATGGGGTGGTACCTGTCATCCAGCCGACCTTTACAGGACGGAGATATCGTTAACATCGACATCACAATCTACAAAGACGGCTTCCACGGGGATACATCGCAGATGTTCCTTGTTGGCGATGTGGTGAGCCTGCCTCCTTGGTCGCATCTCCGTCTGCGCATCTAACACCCAGACTAGGACGAGAAAGGCAGGGAACTGTGCAGGTTACGCGGGATGCCTTGGAGCAGGAATCGCTGCGTGTGCACCCGGTCGTCCGTTCAAGGGCATCGGCAAGGCTATTTTCGACTTCATCCGACACAAGGATTTTTCCGTCTCAACCCAATTCACCGGACACGGGATTGGCGAGGACTTCCATAGGGTCCGTGGATTCTGCATCATTGTGCGTCTCCCTCTGTTCCTGCTTGCATGGACGTCTGATCCGAGAGCCGCAGTGAACGACGAACCGGGAGTCATGCTTCCTGGGCATTGCTTTACAATTGAGGTTCGAGACAGTACTATTCCTGTGCGGAAACTATCACTGAGCCTCACTGCTTAGCCATGCATAATCCAAGGCAACACCCTACCGGGTGGATGTTCCTGATGGCTGGACGGTTTCCACCGAGGTTCGTCTGCTCTCCTGCGCACTGCGCGATCATACACGCTTAATCTTTGGCGGACCAGAATTGTGCTCGTAGTGCGCAAGCGGAACATATGGTGTTGATCACAGATACTGCGGCAGAAGTACTCACTTGAGTATGATCTGTGCTTCGTTTACTCGACTGTGCATCACTACAGTTCGGGCTTTATATGTAGCGCCAAACACTCTATGCAAGCCCCCAAATGATTTGTGTTCGCGGAGGTCCCTCTGCAAGTATTTACTCGGTGCTTCAAAAACTTACGAAATGAAGCTTTGCATCGCTTCATTCCATAATTGCTACTGTATGCGTTGTTCTTCTCATGCAAGAACATATCATCGAGGATCCCGCTGTGCTAAAGCTTGCCTTTATTGCAGGATGCTTTCTTTCGTGGCAATGGAATTCTCACTACCGTAATGCTCAATTGGACATTTTACAATTGCAATGGGTATTGGTATACGAGAACGAGACAATATATACTGATACACTAAGTATGCGATGATGCGAGCGATGATACAGTGATACTAACTACGACGGAACGGATATCCGTTCAGAGACGAAATGCGACAAAACCTGCGTCAGATCCACATCGTTGCTGCCCAACACCGTATCACTTTTTGCAATGACGGGCCGCGCCTTCCCAAGCAGAGATTGAAGATCAGCCGCCATCTCTCCTGTCATCCCTCTGCGCAAGCGCTCCGCCAACGTCATCGACGTTCGTCTCCTAGCAACTCTGCGCTCCTTCAGAGGCTCGGGTGAATGATTGTCGGTCACCATGTCATCATTCTCCCTCTCGTTCGAGGATGCATCGAATTCAGGCTTCGAGAGCCACATCGCGAGCTGTGTGATGGCATAGAGGAGAGCTGCTTCCAGATTGCGTCGTGTCACCCGTGCGCTGTCCCGAACGTCTAGTATCTTCTCTGATCCTGAGGTACGAGTGAGCGCTTGCGTCGGTGGGCGCTCAGTGAGATGTCGTAGGATATCCAGGGAGCGATTTCCAAGCTCCAGCAAAGTGCCTATGGATGCTGGCTCTCCAAGAACAACCTTTGAATGCTGGTGTGGGAGGTTGTCGTCAACATTTGGCACAATATAGAAGGACGATGTGCTTACAGGTACAATGAGTGCTTCATGCACCAGCCAGTCTTCTCGCTCACCGACTAGCACCGTCTCAGCGCGGCTGACGATTGTCAAGCAGGACAAGATGTTGCTTGACAGCCGGAAGAGACGATATACAAGCCGGGCTAAGAAAGGACGTTTTGAAGGGTTCACGATCTCCGCCGGAGAATCCAGAGACGAATCACCACTATCAGCCTCGAATTTGGTCTTCTCATCTGCTGTGATAGGTTCGACGAGACTTGCCAGATGGTTCGGGTGCGTAAGGGCGTAGTTGAGCTGCTGTAGGAGCAACAATGCATCTGTCGAAAAAAATCGTAGGACTCTTTGGATAGCGGTGTTCGGAATTGATGCCGCCGAAGTTTGGGCGATCGCCGAGAAGAGATTGACGACCTGTTCAATTTCCTCGAGGAGTGCGAGAGTTAAAGCTTCGTTGATTGTCCATGACAACGCCCGATGTATTTGGTCGCCATAAAGTTGAATCAGACCGCATGCCTCGGAGTCCATATATTGACCATGGCGTCCCAGAGAGGTGATAACTCCAGCGACGATAGCCAACATCGTGCAGTAGGCACGATGGGCGGGACTCCGCTCTCCAGGCAATTCCGGTAAGACGGTGTCGATCATCCCCGCCCCGATAGCCGTGCTGATGCTATTCCCACCATAGGCCGTTAGAACCCCTTCGCTTGCAAGCCTCTCCGCTGCAGATGGCACACTCGCAAGGGCCAAGTGAAATGCCAACACGTGCGGCGTGTATAACGGTTGTTTTCGCGCCCTGAGTAAGGAGACGTCTGAGACGCCCACGATGTCCATACAACTGAACAACTGAAGACTTGTCCGGACAACGTCGGTCTCTTGGAAACGGGAGAGCCAGAAAGTAGACGATAGGCCAAGGTCACGGCGAGTACACTGCTCAAAGACTGCCACGAGTAGCTCCAGGTCCTGATCCAACTCGACATCTAACTTGAAACAGGCCGAATCCATCGTCGTACGAAGGTGGTCGATGACAAGGCCGATTGCCGCTTCAAGCATTGATGTAATGGACAGTCGTCTATCGGCTGACAAGAGTTTGGAGTGCTGGGTAAGACTTCTACTGTGGCGGGCACAGAAATAGATGATCTGCAAGAGATACCGGTGGAATGGAGCAGGGAGCTGTCCGATAAAGATCGACCGGGAGGCTGTGCGACATTCAGTATAATTCCGCGCACGTTCCGCACGAGTTCAACGAATGAATTAACTTCGTTTTCAGTGTCGGATGTCGAAAACCAGGCAACCTCCAGCAATGCCAGCAACAAAGACAGCCTCGCGCGATGGATAGTGGATACCATGTCGCCAGCGCGCTTTTCCACGGAAAGGTCGCCAGAGATTGATGCCGCCAGAGCCATAAGGATTGAACGCACTGACATCTTCCCTCGAAGTCGCGGGACGACTTGTAAGAGAAGTTCTTGCCACGATTCCGTCAATGTTGTCTGGACGTGTGCGAGAGATAATTCAGGTTTATGGATGTGATTCGCTTCAAAGCTTCCTCCGCTTCTGTTCCATCGTCCCAGATGCAAATGACTGTAACCGGAATTGTAGTAGCTTGGTAGAGAAGGCGAAATCGTCCCCGTAGTCGCGTTCCGCTAGAGGTTCCTGAAGCTGCAGCTGCTCCGTCCTGAGTGTAGGAAACTGTCCTTGATCTGTTCGGCAAGCTCATCATGGATCGCTGGGTCATATACACTGGACGCCGCCTCCCCAACAAGCTCCATCATCTCGTCCTCCGACAGGAAGATCCTCTCGATTGCACGGTAGCTAGGAGGCGTCTCCGATGATGTAGGGTGATCTTGTCGAGTGTGGAACCTGATATCGGCGGATATGATGTGGACTGCATGAGCTTTCACGATGGTGCGATACGCATGCGTGAGCACAGCCTCGTGCAAGTTTGAATGTTGAGCACCGTCGTAGACAACAAAGCTCTCTGTCTTGTAATCGGGAGATGGACCCAATTCTTCGGAGACTATCTCAGCCAGCTGGTCGAAGAAACCAGAATGATCGCGAATGTCTTCCAGAGACGCTTTGTGCTCATGACTGTGTTGCCACACCACGTCCAAAAATGCACGAGCGATGCGAGAAGCTGCGGGTTAGGCTCCCATAGATCCTTCCAATTCTCCAGCATGTTGCAGGCAACAGTGAAAGCGCTAGGGGACTTCGATGTGGTGCTTTCGTCAACCTCTCGCTCTTTGCCCTTGGCTGAAGCTGAGCGGCCTGTGACGAACAGCCTGGCTAATGCGGGCTCCTTATCAACCGCAAGAGTGATAAAGTTCCAGACAGCATTACGTAGGAGAGCGTCGTCGTAAGGATGTTGTATGATGCGTACGAGGGATGTCACTGTTGCTTCCGGGTCCGACAAATGACCGATGATGGTCGGTGTAGAGCCCTGGGACGAAGAGAGCGATGAACACAAAGCGAATAGTACACGCATGGCCTCCACGGGAACTGAGGGACCCATACTTCGCTCTTTCACGTAGGCAGCAAGAGCATCTACTGGATCTGTCTTGGACGGGCCTCCGTCGAAAGCTGCACTAGTAGTAACTCTTGTGCACAGAACCTGTTCCAGGAGACAAGGCTGCGAGGATGTGACGACGCGCTCCTTGTGATTGAGGATGACTCGTGTGAGGATGAGATGGGACTCAAGGAGCAACACCAATCGTCTAGCGTCCCCGTATCGGCGTGCAGCGTATAGCAACTCGAGCACAGAACCCGCGGATGTCAGAGACGATACGAGTGGGTTTACGGTAGACGTGGTCGCCTTCGAGAGAAAGGCATCCGAGATCGCACGAGACAGGGTGGAGAATGGTCCATTATCCAGCGTGGGTGGCGAGTGCTTATAGACTTCAGCGTAAAATGCTGATACCCGTCTTCCAATCTCGAATCTGTCACCCAGCTGCGCGTATTTCCAGCTTGTATGCTCTACCCAAATCTCGGCATGCACAAACCTAGCAGCACGCAAGAGGACTTCTTCCTTGACCTGCTGTAGACGCGGATTTTGCTGGAGGACAGCTAGCACTGAGGAAGACGCCTCATCGAACAACTGCTGGACGAGATGGAGTAGTGCCAATGTCATGGTATAGTGGCCGGTAATGCGTTCGGCAGCAAGGACGGCGGAAGCGACACCGATGCTTCGTTCAGAACCGAAGAGTGACGCAGTCGAGCGAATGTAAAGCCAAACACGGTTGAATATTTGGGCAGCGCAAAGCGCGGATAGCACACTCATGGCCGAGGTGATCAATGGAGTCCTCAAAGGGTTCCTAGGTTGGTTTGTATGTCGCGACAGAGCCTCTTCGAGAATCATGGTTGTGAGTTGGACCAGGTCTGGGGGTTGCGCCTCTGTCATGATGTGTGAGACCACGGGTCACCGCCCTCCAACGAATCGAGTAATTCCTCGGCGAGTACAGGGTTGTCCTGCACCACACTCCGGATCAGGTCGAGCACATCCACAACTGTGTTTTCATCGCCGCTATCCATCTCTACTCCGATATCCTCCATACGAAGAGCCAGAGGTTGGTTGGCTCCACGAGCGCCGAACGATACGTTCTGGTAATATCCACCGGTCTGCATGCGCCTCCGATTGACGTGGTCAGTCAACAACTCCAGGAGTAATTTCCATCCCGAATGCTCGTGTTGCCACGACACAACGATGAGATCGCCACCGTCTCCACTGAGCAGGCGACCAATAGATCTCGCGGGCAGCGTTGTGCCACCCGGCAGCTTGATTGAACGCGTGTTGGCATACACCAAGCCAGGAACTACCGTGGAAGATCCATGACGATCCGGAAGCTTTTCGTACAGCGCATGGGCACCAGTACAAGAGCTGACCGGGATGACCTGAGTGAACGTCGGCAACTTCTGCAGATAGTAGAAGACGTGTCGCGTGCATAGCTCACGCTCTTCGTTGACTTCCGAACCTTCGTTCGCATGGTCCACCGTAGACAGAGGATCGGTGTCGAGGAAACCAGTGGCGGTCATGGCACGTAAGAGCCGTATGAGAGGACGGAACTGCACTGGGAACCGGGAACGTGCGACGTCGAAGATTGCACGGCGAGCGATGCCTGATGACCAGTCAGCAGTCCAGTATTGTGTACAGATGCCCACAACAGACTGTGACTCGCTGCGCCCGAACAGTGCGATCCACACCTCGACTAATGAATCGAAGTCAGGGATCAACTCGACTGGCATGAGCTCCACAATCGCAATGAAGAGGCCTTGAGTTACTAATCAGTCCCAACGACGAGGTCTTGGAACAGTAAAACGCACCTTTGAGCACAGAGCGATATGCAACCGCATTTGGATCCGTCAGTGTGGAACCCGTCCTCCAGGCAACGGCAGTCACCAACAGTGGAGAACTTGTCAACAACGTCAACAACAATTTGAACAGTCCCACACTGGGTTCCAACATGTCTTCGTCATCTGCACATGTGCTGGTTCCCTATCTTTGGAGTACGAACGGTCTGCTGGTGGGACCAACGACTCAAAGAAGGCGCTGTATACATGGGGAAGCTCCTTCATCTCCAATGCGGCCTGCGTAAGACGCGACAGTAAGAAGGCCCAGGCTAGGTATATGCACGCAAAGTAGCTGGCATTGTGCGAGACCACCAGTTCGTGTATGCGCTTGAGCGATTCTGGGGAGGCCCAGTAGATGCTCTTGTCGCCTGATCAGCAGAGAGCACGACGCCTCCTGGCTGTGCCGCACGCTCGAGCTCGAGTACCTCAATAGTGAGCAGTATCCAGAGCGCTGCACTGTCCTGTTGGAGCTGCGCGCCCTCCTCGTCCAGTAGCAGCGTGACGTTTTGTTGCTCCGAACCAAGATTCGTGTCGAACGCCGTCTCGTATATCCGCACGACGAGAGGTCCGTCGCACGCCGCGTAACTCCACATGGTCCAGAATAGGACCTCCAGCAAGACCAGCTGCTCCTTCGCGTTCTGCTTCGCCCAAGCAGATGCCCGCTTCGGGTCTGCGCTTGCAGCCACACGCTCGGGCAGCTTAGCCTGCATCTTATGAACGTACACCGCGAGTAGACTGTCCGCGAACGCGTTGCCATCGGGGACGGCCAAGGGGAGTATTTCGTTGGCAATTTCGTATACGGGGTCCGATGGTTCTCGTTCGCGCGAAAAAGCGGTATGAGCGTGCGCAGGATGTAGAGTCGCTCTGAATTATAGAAGGGAGTGATAGCCTCGATGAGCTCGTCCACAAGTGACGCGTCTGGCTTCTCGCCGGCACCCGCGGGGAGGCCCTCATTATAGAGGAATGAACGGAGTAAGACTAGCGCTTCCACCTCATCGATGTCGAAGTTCTTGCTGATGGCAAAAACAAATTCCTTGTCTGCATCCTCCACGCGTAAGACGACCCCGTCGCGCAGGGTCACCGATCCGGAGTTCACTTTCTTCTTGGACGCGTCCGAGGGTTTCCCAAAGGGCTCCGCGACACTTTTCAGTTGTTCGACGCGAGGCTTTAGTGTCTCCGAGAGTTGATCAACGGTGGTGCCCTCGAGATGACCAGAAAGGACCGTGTGGATATGTTGAAATGTCCTGAACCCTAGTCAATATCTGGCATTCATAGGGAGTCGGATGCATACTCGTCAATGAGATTCGAACGTTTTGAGGACTCTGCAGACATGTTTTGAAGTAACTGCAAAAGGCGTGTCGCGTAAGTGACTTGAGGACCTGTTGCGAATGAATGGAATTGCCACCTACAGGAGATTGAAGCCGAGCTCTGGTGTTGTACAGTCATACACTCAGCTCCTGTCAAGGATTCTTGCGACTGCTCGGAGGGATAGAGGAACAAGAAGAGCCTCAACAGGCGCGCAACCGTCTGCTCGCCGCCACAATTGTGGCGAGACGCGTCGACTCCGACGATCGAACGAACACTTGCGGGCTCACCACCATGTCTCAAGCGATTGGCAACGTCAGTTTCTCTCTTGTCTTCGCATTCATTATCGTCTGAAGCAATCTTGCAATAGACTGCCCTCGCATATGCACGAGTTTGGCATCATGTAGATGCGTCGGAACGTATACTCGGAAAACTTGCAGAGAGGATCGCAATTGTGCTGATGGGCAAACAAAACCATCTTCGACCCTAGTGGTACGTTTTTCGATATACAATGGTTCTCACTGACGTTGGGCTTTCGGGAACGTTCTCGTCGTGCAGCTGATTGCGGAGACTACGTGGTGGTTACCAACGCACGGCAGGTCAAAGTGACGGGGAACAAGGCACAACAGCTGGTCTATCGACACCATACAATGTTCCCCGGAGGCTTGAAGGAGATTCAGTATAAGGACATGATGCGCAGGAAACCTGACGAGGTGAATTTCGATCTGCCTTTCCATTTGCCGAGACGTTGAGGATTTGCATTGACAGATCATCCGGCAAGCTGTCTCTGGTATGTTGCCGAAAAACAAGCTGCGCGAGAGGAGGCTGCAGAGACTTCGGATATTCGAGGATGGGGACATGGGTGTGTTCCAGGCGAACATCCTGAAGCGTTGGGAGGACGGCACTCTGCCTGCGAAGTCATAACATGCCACATATGTCGGCATTTCCGCATACTAATGTTGTGGCCCATCCTTCAAGTGATCAACTCTTCATACTCAAATACATGAGAAGGTCCTACGGAACGAAGTCCTCATCGGCTGAATCGTCATCAATAAAGGGTGAAGGACCTGAAACACCAACTCCACGCGTAGCCCGTCTGTCCCTCGGCCCATCTCCAACCTCCTCAGAGTCCGTTGTGTCTCGATCTTCTGCCTCCTCTTCAATATCGGCAGAGTGGCTGACAGCCTGCTTACCCTTGCGCGTCTTCTTGTGTCGAGGAGGTTTCTCACCCTGGTCAGGTTCTGCCTCATCAGTCGTCGTGGCTGCTTCCCATCCTGCAGGTATATTTGCCGCAAGTAGACCTTCAATGTGTTCTTGGACGAGCATTCCTGCGGTGAAGGTCAATACTCGTCGATGAGTAACAACCAACAGCACTCACCTATCGCCATGAGCGCAGAACCATCAAAGATCTTGTACATGTCCGTCTTGGACGCTTTCGCGGTCCAGTGACGTTCGCGAGTTTTGATTTTCTCAGACGACACAGTCTCCTGGCCACTGTCATCCTCTTCTGTCGGTTATTGGAGTCCTCCTCAGGCGTGGAACTTCCGCTACCCTCGTGTTTCTCCCGCTCATCATCTCCTGCGTTGGCCTGCCGCCGTAGCCTCTTCAGACGCCTGAGTCTTTTTGTCCGTCGCGCCTCTTTAGATGCATCATACAGCTGTCCCATGGCACCATAATAGGCACTTGCGAAATGATGCAAACATTTGAGTAAGTCCTGAGTGTGAATAAACAAGGAGCATGTCAGGATCATTCCGACATGCATATATGTAAACATACGGAGGATGGTGCGCGCGGATTGGTTGTGGAATGACTGGCCGCACCTGACGTTCCGCCGACAGGAGAAGTTGGATGAGTGGAAGGCCCACTCTGAGGAGCCTCCAAAAAGCCAAGGTCGTCGTGGAATCGTCTCCGTTTCCTACCCCGTGTGTTTCCCTCCAGTGCTTCATCAACAACTTCATCATGGCGACGCTGCGAAGATTCTCCTATCTCGTCGTCACCACCAGCCAGGTCAAATGACTCGCCCTCCTCAATATCCTGATCCTTGTGCGCCGACCGACGTTTCTTGACGGTTCCGAGCCCGCCTGCGTCCTGCGCAATCCAGTTTCCTCTGACGTCGCGTACGTACTGCCCTGCGCGACTGCAGATTATTCTGGGAGTTGGGGACTCGGGAGCCATCTGGATGCAGTCTCAGAGCCGCTAGATCATGAACAGTAGTGCGCCTGCGAGAACTCATTGGGGGCGTTCGTAGAGGCCGACCGAACCGCAACGCACTCAATCGCCGGCCACGTGCCCAAGGTCGGGCGTAACACGGCTTGGTGCGGCGGACATGAGCACTGCAATCCCACCACTCACTCAGCCTACTTCTCCGTCGTGCTTCTGTTCGTCCGGTCTGCCGCAGCTTATCTCTTGGATGCGCAAAGGGCACTAGCAACACACCTTTCAGGCAACTTACAATAGCTTCCCCAGCACAATACCTTTAGTACCCCCCTCATACGTAAATAAACCGACCCCGACTCGGACCACTTCCGATTCTACAAGTGAACGCTCCTTCACATTGTTTCTCTTTTCTGAACCCTCCCACAGTCCTTGAACTCCTGCTTTTCCATTGAAATAACCCAAACGATGCCGGAATACGTCTACGCGCTCCACGATTTCTCGCCTGAGAACCCCGATGAGGTCTCGTTCAAGGTGGGGGAGCGGATAGAGGTCATCGAGAAGGATGATCTGTACGGTGATGGCTGGTGGCAGGTGAGTGATCTGTGCATGCGGGGCTGCAGCATCTCGCAACACTTGCGGATGCAGTACAGCAAGGTCTTCAGGTTTCACTGCACGATATCACGGCGGGGAAACCAGCCTGCATGAGTGCGGCAGTGTTACCATGCGTATTCCAGGCCATATAACCCCTATGGGACGCGTTCTAAACCTCCTTCATCTCACTATGTTTTTCTCTACCATCAACTCAATATTCTTTGCATATCAGGGTCGCAATCCCTTTGGGAAAGTTGGTCTCTTTCCACAAAGCTATACAACTTCAAATGCGCCTTCCTCCAGCATCACTTTCCCCAACCACACCGCCTCTTCGTCGTCAACGGATGTGCCTAGCAGCCAGGGCGCCCCAAGTGGGCTCCAAGCCCTCCGGGAGGAGGCTGAATCCAGAGCTAGCGATAACGGCAGTACTTCGCATGCCCTCGCAAAAGTGCATCAGCGCCAAGCGAGCGAGGAGATGATGAAGGCCACCATGACAGACGTGCAGAAGGCTATCGAGCAGTTGGGGCGCCGTGACCACGATGGTTCACGCAGCTTCAGCTTTGCAAGCTCGCATGGAGACTCCACGGACCATTCTGAAGCGACCTGGAGACAGACGATGAAGATGGCCTCGGCTGGCACAAGGGCGCGCGGGAAAAGCTCGCGCTACGTGCACAGCAGGAGAACGAGGAGCGGCAAGCAAGAGAAGCTGCAGAGTCCTCCGCACCGTCGACCCCTCTGCGATCGGTGGCCCCACCAATCGACGTCGAGATGAGCGACGAGAGTGAGGACGAAGATGACCTGCGCCATCGCCGTAGCCCGCGGCGGCATAGTGATGGGGCATTGAACCGTCAACCGCATATACTGGAAGAAGACGAAGAGGAGGGCGAAACGGTGGACTATAGCGGGCCACCGCATCCAGTGATAACCGTCGACAAGGCGCGGTCGCCCCAGAGGCATTCATCCTTGGAGAGCGCCGCTCATATCATACCTTCGGAAGACTTCATAGTCCCTTCTCCCGTCGTGGATGAGACGGATCTGCCAACGGCCACCGTTGAGCGGACATCGTTCACGGAACCGAGTCCAGTCCCTAGCTCGGTCACTTTGCCGGCACGTTTGGCTGCTTCAGAGCTGTCCGAGGATTTGTCGCCCACAGAACCAATTATCCCAGAGCCAATACCGATGTCAATGGGCGGCATTGCGATACTGGAGAAGGCCGCAGCGGCGGCATCTACATCTGAGCCTGCGCCTGCGCCTGTTGGGACATTGTCCCCCCCTGAGATCATTGCCCCCAGCCTATCGCCTCAACTTCAAGTACCATCAGAGTCACCGAGCAGTTCCCATTCTCTGCGTCCTCGGCCCTCCCTTCCCCCACCACCTCGTCATCTGCAGGATCTCTTGGCTACAGTTCTGCAGGGATTCAGCAAGCGCTGACTCCGGCTACGACGGCAATGTCGTTCAAGTCGGGGACAGGTACTCCTTTAGCATCCCAGCATGAGCGAAGTCTGATGGGAAGTCCGAATGGTGCAAAGAAGCTAAGCGAAAATCCCTCCGAATGGACCATGGAGGAAGTCGTAGACTGGTTAAAGTCGAAGGGCTTCGATCAGAGTGTCTGTGACAAGTTCGTTGGTACGTGTGCTTATTTTCCACTCGCGTGCCGTACATGACATCGGAGCAGAACAAGAGATTACCGGCGACGTGTTGCTCGAGCTCGATGCCAACATTCTCAAGACGGAGATCGGTATAACCGCATTTGGGAAGCGCGTCCGCATCGCGAATGCCATCACTGAGCTGCGACGTCCACCGTCTATCTCCGAGTCAGAACACCCTCAGCCTGTCATGACGCCGCGCTCACAGACACAATCTTTGCTGTACTCGCACTCGCACTCCGCATCGATGCAGAGCTCTGGCCAGCAATCTTGGGCCAACAGCCCGCTGTATCCCTCACAAGGCTTTAGCCCCGCACTTTCTAATGGTATTGCCTCAGCCACAAGTGTGGAGAGTCCGCCACATACTGGTGACCTTCCAGCCAGCCCGTCTGGAAGAAACGGATGGCGCGAGTCTGACAGGACGGCCGTGAGTGCAACGGCCGCAGAAAGTGAGCAGGCAAAGGCTGCGGTAGGCCTGGGTATAGGTCTCCCTACCAATGGCAAGGAGCCGGTGAGTTGTTATCCTCTCATTATATCCTGTCTTTATCCATCTCATGAACATGTATCAGAAGTCGCGACCAGCCCAGCTGGTCCTATCACCGTCACCGAGCGAAGGTGCCCTGGGCTTGAAGGCTGTTGGTGGTGACCGAACACCAGGAGCGGCAGACGAAGATCGCACTGCTTTGAGCGAGGTGTGTTCAATCGCATAATCTCATGATCCATCCTCACTAACAGACGCAGGGCGAGACATCCCACGCACCAGAATCGTCAAAGGGCAAGCGCAGGCGCCTATTTGGTCGTTCCGCCGACTCAGGTTCACTCAAGAAGTCCAATTCAATAAGGGATTTTGCTATCAACGGTTCCAAGGATGCTATTACACCTGTCACACCGCCATCGGCCTCTGGTTCGCCCACGGATACAAAGAATGGGGGCACAGAGGAAGACACTGGAACGAGGCGTCAGGCCAGAGGACGGCGGAGTGTAGATGCCAGCAAACCGTCCGACCGTCTTAGCCTTTTCGGTGGAACATTCTCGGGGACCATTGGCAAGGCGCGGAAACCCCCTCCACGGCTCTCTGCGTGCGTCTCTCCTATATAAGCTCACCTGAACTTTGATTGATGAACATCTGTTACAAGTACCACCGACAAAGTCGAGCCTGAGAAACACTCGACGAGTACGTTCTCGAGGATGCGCGAAAAGCGATCCACCAGTCGTCCGTCCACTTCGGACGGACATTCTTACAAGGAGAAGGAGAAGAAGGGCAAAGAGGTCTCGCCAATCAAGGAGGTCAAGGAGACGAAGACCAAGGAATCGAAAGATCCCTCTCTTCTGCGCAAGCGCACAGCGTCAGCGGCTGAAGTTCCTAGCCGCAGCAACGCCCTTGCTGGTTCGGATCGTCCAGGGCCGACTTTGAAACCTGGGCAGAGCATCCTCGCGCAGATAGGAACACCTGATCACAATGGGTGGATGCGCAAGAAGGGTGACCGGTACAATGCATGGAAGTTGCGGTACTTCGTACTCAAGGGTCCTCATCTCTACTGCTTGCGAAGCAACGACACGTCGGTAGGTCGTCGAGCGATGTGATCCATACATTGTAAGACGTATAACTTCCCTCGCCTTGCAGGAAACCAAGATCAAGGGATACATCAACATCGTGGGTTATAAGGTTGTCGCAGACGAGAACGCCGACCCTGGCCGTTATGGCTTCCGGATAGTCCACGACACAGACAAAACCCATTACTTCAGTTCCGAGGAACAGTCTATCATTCGCGAATGGATGAAGGCCCTCATGAAGGCTACCATCAGCAGAGATTATACCAGTATGTCCTTTTTTGAACTTCCTACCGTTCACGCTCATGCTGAAATCGCTTAGACCCTGTCGTATCATCATGTAACGTTCCCACAATACCCCTTACTGTCGCTCAAGCCATGAATCCTGCTCCACGCCCACCGTCTCCCACCGCGCGTGAGGCTACTCAGAAGGCACTCCGCCGTGAGAATCCCAATCAATTATCCAGCCGTGACGCTCAAGTCCTCCTCATGGGTGTGCCAGCGAAGGAGAAGACGCCAACCGGGGAACGCACGAGACTAGAGTCATTCTTCACCAACGATACGCTCTCAACAAACGGTACTGAGCCGCCGTTGACGGCGAAATCGTTTTCGCCAAAGACTGCTGCTCCACCGCGGCCCTCGCGAGAGATGCGTCGATTAAACTCGTCCGACACTGTAAGTTTCAGGCCGTTGGATCCTTTGTTATCTTGTCGTGGCCCTTCGCTGACATTGAATCCAGCAACCGGTTGACCCCAGTCTCCTTGAGTGGGCGAACTCGCACCTGCCGTCCTCGCTGCACGTCGAGGACACCGGTGGCCCATTATCCAGCGGGCTCGCACTACTGCGGCTGGCCGAGAACATCAAGGGAAAACCGTCTGTTCCCCCAGTCCCAGACTCTGCGTTCCCAACGAGTCAAAATGACGAGAAGTTGGACGGGTTGTTCAGACTGTTTGACTACTTGCTGGACAATGACGTGAAGATGGGTACAGTGAGCATCAATGATATTCGGATGGGTAAGCGGGAGAAAATCGCGCAGCTTCTGCGGGCGATGAAGAGCTGGGAGGAGAAGCGGAAGGCTGCTCAGTCTATAGGTAAGGGCTCGCCTCACCCGGCATTCTATGCCATGGCTGGGCCCGTCAACTACTTCTAACTTTTTCGTCGTCTTTGTAGTTACACAAGGACTCAACCCCTCAATTTCTCGATAGGACGGATTTCTGTGCTTTGAATATAACTTTTTGTGGATTTTAGTTGTAGCTGCATCATATTTACTTCTTGAACTTCAAGTTGGGGGCGACTGGATTCCGAGTGTGATCGCGGGCACTCGGCGTTTGCCGGTGCGCTGATCTAAGGATCATATGCGCTTGAGGATGGTAGATGCTTTGGAAAATACATCTCAGGACGATATGGACTTCGATGTCCAGGCCGTCGAGAATGCCCTGCTCACCGGAATATGGAATGACCAATGTCGAAGACCTCCCCATCCGACTTCGCCGATATTGTAAAAAACGTTGTCGAAGGCGCCTTTCGACATCCTCTCACATCGTCCCCCGCACGAGATATATTTTCAGTAAAATCTCCGAGCACCGACATCGTGAACCGACCGTTAGATGAGTGGTTTAACTTTTCTACTTCTGCTACGGCTCTCTCCACAGAAGAGGAATTATTGCGGTTGGCACTCGCTGTAGCATGCCTGCATGCCTTCGTTCAAGCGAACTGGACCGGTCCGGACCTGGATGTGACCCCATTGGAGGTCATCGCGATACCTGAAGAGATATCCTCAATAGTCACCGGCGAATTCCTCCATCACAAAGCAATTTCGGAACTCGCTTACGCCGGCGAACCCGCCTACCACTTAGCACATGCTCCCCTCTTCCTGCGACTTTCGAAGCTGCTCCTCGACATTCCCTATAAGCATTGCCGGTCCGCTTCTTGGTGGAAGCTGCGTGCATGGCTGGTACATCAGCAAGTCATTGACGAGCCTGCGGCAGTACCGTCAGATGTTCTGGCATCCGTCGAGCCATTGGTGCACAGCTTCGTCTCAAATCCAGACCTCGTCGGCCGCCTTTTCCTCGAGCAGGGCATACTAGAACATTATCTGGAGAACGACAAAGCGGCCGCACAATATTTCGTCCGCGCTGCGCGTGCTACCCAATTAGTGTACGAGCTCACGGGCGCCCTCGGGAAACGCACGAAATTCCAGCAGAACGATGTTACACAACTTGTCCTCCTCGCAAAGTCTCGTGAACGCGAGGACGACAAAGAGGCCGTCGATCCTGCCATCGGGACCATAGATGCCGCTCGCAGCTCAATGATTCCTGAAACACTCGCGCTCAACGACGACACATTGTTGGAGCAGACCGAATTCACGTCTTCCTCCGCGTCCATGCCCGATTCCCGCCTTGACCACCTCGATCCCTCGTCTCAGCCACCGCTACATCCTCTGGACCAGTGCATCCTGCTCTCTCTATGTCTAAACGTAAGAAACACATCTCCATCGCACGGTCTCACCGCGGAACAAATGTCCCCATACGTTGCCCGCGTCATCTCCCATCCCCAAAATTGGACTGTGCACACCATGGCCCTCCTGCTCCGCTCACGCCTCGAATCAAATAGGACACGGACGGTTGAGCGCTCGACGCTGCAGCTGCAGGCGCTGGTGGACCAGATGCCCACGGCCGATTCCACGGTCTCGGAGCGGCTGCTCTATGTGCATTCTCTCCCGCTCCCGAGCAAGTGGGAGATGGAGAAGGAGCTCGCAATGCGCTTCCTCTCGCTCGGGGTGGTGAGGTCCGCACTGGACATTTTCGAGCGCCTGGAGATGTGGGAGGAGGTCATCAACTGCTGGCAGAGCATGGAGCGGCGCGACAAGGGGATCTCCATCGTGCGCGACCTCCTCGAGGGGCGCAAGGCGGAGGCAGACACGGTGATCTCGCGCGGGAAGGCCGTGTCGGATAATAGACGGCGCGTCCTGGACGCCACGCGCGAGGCCAAGCTCTGGTGCCTCCTCGGGGACCTGGAGCCTGAGCATGCGCTGGAGCACTACGGCCGTGCATGGAGCATATCCAAGGAGACGTCCGGACGGGCGATGCGGTCGCTTGGCGGCTACTACTTCGCAAGGGCGGACTACCCAAATACGATTACCTGCCTGCGGCGGGCGGTTTCCATCAACCCGCTTCTAGGTCGGTCGTGGTTCATCCTGGGCTGCGCGTACGTACGAATGGAGCAGTGGGATGGCGCGCGAGAGGCGTTCACTCGCTGTGTTACGATCAATGACGAGGACGGCGAGAGCTGGAACAATCTTGCCAGCGTGTATCTCCGGATGGGTGTGATAGGAAACCGGCTGGAAGCCGAGGAGGAAGTCAGTCCTACCGTTCTCACCGCGTGGCCGCTCACCTCACACTTCCTTCCGAATAGCCGGAGCCCCAGACAGGATCTCTAGTTTCATCGGACGAAACAAATGCAAGCATACCGTATAGCAACAAGATGTTGGCGTTCCGCGCACTCAAACAGGGCCTCAAATACTGCTACGAAAATTGGCGCATGTGGTCAAACTACATGGTCGTCGCAATGGACGTTGGGGAGTTGTCGGAGGCGTGTCGCGCGCTGGCCCGGATAGTGGAGGAGCGGAGCGCCAAAGATGGGGCTGGCTCTGTCGACGAGGACGTCCTGGACCGGCTGGTGGACGCAGTGACGCGAGCCCCCACGGATGCAAATGCCGCAATGGAGGGCGGCGATAACGCCGGGAACGCAGCGAGAAGCCCGAATGAAGGACATGGCCTCCTCAGAAGAGTCACGGATCTCTTCGAGCGCACCATTCTACCGCGCGTATCTTCGACGCGGATTTTCCGTGCGCGCGCGCGCTTGCTTACTTGGCAGAGCCGCTGGGAGGAGGCGCTGAATGCTTACCTGGACGGGTATAGGGCCAGTAGCGCGGGGACTATGGAGGCAGGAGAGACAGATGTGGAAAAATGGCGGGAGGCGGTGGGAGAAGTGGAAGACGTCGTCGACGTGCTGAGAAATTTCGGGCCCCGGGCGGAGGGTGTCAAGTGGCATTTGCAAGCACGGAGTATCCTTCGGACCTTCATGGGGAGGACGAAGGACTTCGACGAGGAGCCGGAATGGTCTCGATTGACGGAGCTGCAAGAAGAAATCCGCAGAGGGGACTGATAGTTGGGAGTGCCGAACCCTGATACATGTTGGCGTTCTGTTGCATGCTGGCATCCTGCTGTATACTGGTGTCACAGAAGCTCGCCGAGTTGAGCTCGGCAGGCACATTCGCCGGGGTCTGAATGGAGTAGAGTTCATGATTGTTAGGATAGGACACACAAAATGCTCCCTCATTGATAGAGACTGGCCAATTGCGGTGCATTGAGGTAATGAACCAAGATATGGAAGAGCTCTCTGCATCGCAGGAATGGTAAGGAAGAATCAAGTACGTGATATGGGGGACATAATACTGAAACCACTACACAGTACGTCACCAATTCAATACCTGCGCAATGCGGTTGAGGGTTAGCGTGGTCATGAGCTCCGTGACCACCGCGAGCGCGGCGTTCTTGATGGTCAGCCGTGCATGGAACTCGTCCTCGAGCTGGCTGGTCTCCCAAACTGCCATTGTCGTGCCTTTGCTATCGACACACTTCGAGGGACGGTCGCGTCAGTCGGAAATATTTTGAGGTCCTCAAAACGCACCTCGTATCGCTGCGGCGCGACCTTCCACTTGAATTCTTTGCCGTTCTGTGCGACAAAATATCGTGATCTATTGAAGGAACTGTTAATACAGCAACAAGGTGGCGTAGGCGACAACGGACGCACGTGCTAGCTTCCCTCTTCTGGCGTCGAGAATTAAGCATGGATGTGGTGGACTGGCTTGTGCCATATACAAGGTAGCCTGGAGTGCGATTGGGGCCGAAGTAGAGATATGAGTTACTGGGCCCCATGATATCGGAGTGCTGCTGGGCCCATGGTGCTTCTCGGGTGAGCTTCATGATGAGGTTTGGGTTCTCGTCGACCTGCACGGCGAATGACGCCTCAGAAAATCACGCTATGGCGAGGAGAAGTAGCACGCACCATCGTTCTGCATAACGGCCGTGTCGAATGAGATTTGGACACGGGGGAAGGAGAGCGTGACTTACACAGTGAACGCGAGGCGGCCCTCGAGGTCCTCAAAGCGGGCATTCCAGGGGTCGGCACTAAACTGGAGGAGGACGTGCTGTGCAGACATGAAGCCTGTGGGGGGAAAGAGATAAGATCAGACGCATTGGCGGGTCGTAATGTTTTTGCGGCGGTATCGCTCATGTAAGTACGAGCAGAACAAGGCATGCCCGTTCGAGAGGGAGAGGTCCACGTGCCTGCCACGAGGCTGCCCACGCGTATCGATCTGTGTGGAGGAAGCGACCCATCATCAAACATGAAACACCGTCCCCGCGTCCCGCGCTCAGCATCCGTTCTCAGGCTCAGCGGCCCTCCCACTGGCAGTTAATCCTGGCAGTTCTCATCTGCCGCCCTTCGACAGCCTGCAGTCATCATGAAACACGTAGTTGTCCTCCAGTAACCATGCCAACAGCGCATTCTAACTATCGCCGCTCGATAACCCAAGATCAGATCTAGGATTTCATTGTAGGTCCCCGCCGGCAGATCCGCCAGAACAGGAAGACGCGGTATACGCGGATAGCGTGTACTGAGGTGTACTGTGCTGAGGACGGCGGCCTGTTCAGCGGAGCAGCCATACTACTCCACAGACGAATACGCACTTTCCCGATCGCGACAGCATCACCACGTCTCTATCAGCGAAAGGCTGACATGCAGTGCAACATCTCATCGATCCTAGTCATATACTGAACGGGTCGGTCAGAGACGCGATGCAACGTTAGGCGCATCAGACATACCGTGTACAATGCCTACATCACATCATGATTTGCTCAGAATCATAACAAATAGAATGGAAGGGGACCGCATACCAAAAAATAGCGTCCATACCAGCACGAACGAAAAGATATTCTCCTGCCCCGGGTTTACCAGTTCCCACCACCCTCCAGGAATGTACTTTTCCGGACGGCCGTTGCATTTGAAGTACAGCGACGCAGACGTAAGGAGGGTCGACAGAATGAACACCGCGAAGCCGAGCCAGTTTTGGAGCCCCAAGACGCCCGCGACTGCGCCAGCGAAGCAGGAGGAGAGGAACTTGACGGTATACACGCGGTTGTTGTTGTACTGCACGTTGGGCGGAAAGAGGAGCTGAGCAGCCTGCTCGGGCGTCGGCGTCGCCATGGTCGTCCGGGGATGAGCAGTGTCGCGGCTGCCGCGTGATCGACCTCCGGCACGCTCGGGTCACGGCTTCTCCGAGAGGTAGGCGTGACTGCAGCCGGCGTCCGAGTCAAGCTCGTCTTTCTATCCGTTGCTCACGACCATCTCCCTTCTCGCGACCAGGACAAGCCGCCAACATGGTGCTCGACGGTCGTAAAATTACGGTCGGTGTTCTCGGAGCGACAGGCGTCGTCGGGCAGTATTTTATCATGCTGCTCGCGGAACACCCGTTCTTCGTCCTCCGTGCCCTCGGCGCATCCAGGCGATCCGCGGGGAAGGAGTATCGTGCCGCAGCTGCCTGGAAACAATCAAAGCCTATCCCGGGCGTCGCGCGGGGTATGCTCGTCCAGGATTGCGAGCCAGAGAATTTCCGCGACTGCGAGGTAGTATTCTCTGGGCTTGATGCCGATGTTGCCGGGGAAATTGGTAAGTTCCGTTTGTGTTATGAAAATCCCTGACATCTGTTTATAAATGGCACCGTGCAGAGACGCGTTTCAGACTGGCGGAGATAGCAGTTTTTTCAAACGCCAAAAACCACCGCCGGGATCCCCTCGTCCCACTCATCGTCCCGCTCGTGAACACGTCCCACTTCGGTATTATTCAGCAACAGCGCGCAGCGCAAGCACCGCCGCTAAAAAGAGGATTTATCGTGACAAATGCCAACTGCTCTACCACCGGCGTGGTTGTGCCGCTTGCCGCCCTAGAGAAGGCGTTCGGCCCCCTCGAGTCGTGCATGATCACGACAATGCAGGCTATCTCTGGCGGGGGCTACCCGGGCGTGCCCAGTCTCGACATCTTCGACAACGTCGTGCCGTACATCGGCGGCGAGGAGGAGAAAATGGAATGGGAGACGCTCAAAATTCTCGGCGGGATCACCGAAGCGGACGACGGCACCAAGGCGTTCGACATGCATGCACGCGCGCCCCTCCGCGTCTCCGCGCAGTGCAACCGTGTTCCCGTTATCATCGGGCACACGGAGTGCGTCTCGGTGCGTTTTGCACACCGTCCGCCACCGAGTCCCCAGCAGGTGCGCGAGGCGCTGGCTGCGTATACTTCGGAGGCCTACACAGTTGGTTGCCCCTCTGCTCCTGGGCACACGATCTTCGTGCACGAAGAAGTAGACCGGCCGCAGCCGCGGTTGGACCGGGATTTCCAGTCAGGAGCGGGAGTGAATGTGGGGCGCGTGCGGCAGTGTCCAGTGCTGGACATCAAGTTCGTGCTGCTTGCGAACAACATCGCTATTGGCGCGGCAACGAGCAGTATCATGAACGCGGAATTTGCGGCGATCAAGGGGATCATCTAGGCGGGTAGATGATCGTCTGCGGGAAAAACGGGGGTGATCTGTACGCTTGCAATTGGTAGGACGTTTGTCGAGTAGGCATGTTGTACAACGACAATATTGTATGTCTGAGTAGCATCCGCTGGACATTTGTGCAACGGAATCTTTTGCATGATCTCCCGTACTTGATCTATTATAATTACGCGCACAAGCGCCGTCCGGTACATACACGGCCTCGGAATATACGCTTGCGCACAACCTCTCTCACCCCAAATGGCCGCCATCGCGTCTTCGTCTGCGACCACCTTGCCAGAAGGCGACACGCTGAAGGCATCCACATTCCAGCGTCTTCATCCCAAAGCCTACTTCGAGCGTTTTCTAGCGGAAAACCTCAGGCCAGATGGCCGTGATCTTGACGAGTGGCGGGCAGTCTCGTTGAATGTAGGTCGGTGCCGGACCTCTGCCCGACGAGCGTAGGCTGACCCTTCTGCTACTCCTGCGCGCGGGATTGCGTGACATCGCGTAGGCTCGATCTCCACCGCAGACGGTTCTGCGCTTGTGCGCCTCGGGGATACGACGGTAGTGTGCGGAGTGAAGGCCGAGATTGCAGAGCCAGAGTTGGACAGCCCAGAGGACGGATTCCTCGGTGAGCCGTGCGTGCTCTCGGCGGCCCCAACGCGCTCAATGTCGTGCATGCATGCCAGTGCCAAACCTGGACCTTCCCGCCATCTGCTCGCCAAAATTCAAGCCTGGCCCACCGACGGAGGAGGCACAGGTGCTCTCAGACAGGCTCAACGACGTCCTTGTTGCGTACGCCGTGTTCGCTCGCCTGCGTGTCTCTGCTCATTTTTCGCAGCGCAGGCGTCGTCCCGCTCTCTTCACTCTGTATCGAGCGAGGGCGCGCAGTGTGGGTTCTGTATGTCGACGCGACATGCATAAACTATGACGGAAATGCTTTCGATGCGACACTGCTCGCCATGGTTGCGGCCCTCAAAAACAGTATGTCGTCTCTGCTTTCCCTCAGGGTATATGCCTAATTTTCTGACGCACGCCTAGCACGGCTGCCGAAGGCGACGTTCGACGAGGAGACAGGCCGCACGACATGCTCGCGTAAGACCCGTCTGCCCCTGCAAATCAGCCGCCTGCCCGCATCCATGTCCTTCGGGATCTTCGACGGGTATGCTTCCCCGTCTATATCCGCACCGGCCCGACGCTCATGTGCTCCCTTCCTAACCGCAGGACCCATATCGTCGTGGACCCGACGTCCTTCGAAGAGCCACTCCTCGAAACCACGCTCTCCGTAGCAGTCGACGAGAACGGCGGCCTCGTGTCCGTCACGCAGCTGGGGTTGGGCATCGCAGGGGGCCAAGATGTTCTCATGCGATGCATCGCTTCTGCGAAGGACCGTCGGAAAACGCTAGGAGACAGCATTTGGACAGGATCGGTGGCGAAGACGTGATCAGCATTGGGCGGTATGTGCAGCCCTGTTTCTGGAGTGCCTCGTCTGTGCCCGCAAGTGCCGCCGTTTTCTCGGCCGTGTGCTGTAAGCGAATGCAGCCCTCTACTGTTGTCGAACCTCCATTTTGGGGCCCGTATATCGAGCTTCTGATCGATTGCTCAACACTGAACATGTTGAGCATATTAGAATTGAGGTGCAATGAACGCGGTTCTACCCACTGTGTTACTGTTCCAGCGAGTAGAAATATCAACACATTCCCGGGCTGCTTGGCGCGTAGAGTTCGTTCCTCGCTGTTTTCATGGTTATCTATCCGAATCCTGTTCATAAGTACTATCGCTAGAGGTATACGCATTCGTTCACATTAATGTCATAGCATGCACAAAACAGGGCGACAGCGTTCGTTTTGAGATATACGATCAGGCATTCAAGCTCCAAGGCATCGGACGTTGCGCCGCACACAAAGCATGCCAAATCACAAGAGAATCTCCACATTAACACCTCGCTAAACTAATTACAGCATTGCATAGCGTTCAAAAAAGGTACCGCGACCAGGATGTAAACAGTAAGAATAACTTATCGAGCGTTGGCTCGATAGGAATAGAAGCGACAGGAAGCTTACGCAGATGCATTGGAACGACTGTGAAACTTGACATATCCCTCAACCAGGCCCATCATGTAGCCGATGCGCGAGTCTTCGGAAATCCATTCGCCGTTGTTGACGCAGAGAACCTTCATGCGTTCCTTGTAGTTGAGGTCCGGCAACAGCTTTGGGGTTATGAGGAAATACTGGCCGCTGTCTTCCTTGCAAGTGACCTCGACGAGCGAGTTGTGGACGGCTCGCTCAGCGCGTTGATCCATACCCTGATGGACAGTAAAATCAACTCGCCGTCAATCAACGCTCAACAATAAGCTTACCTGATTGATCTCATCGACCAAGGAGAAGGGGGCACGCGCCTCCTCTGTAAGACTCATCAGGTAAAGGATGGTGGTAAGGGAACGTTCCTGTTTAAGCAAGACAGCATTTGCGGTGAGCCATGGTCACAGCGGACTAATTAACGATACATACGCCGCCTGATTGTCGCTCGCCCGTCAAGAGTTGCAACTTCTCCTGATCACGGAACTTGACCAAAATATCAATCGCCCATTTGTCGTAATCTTCATGTTCCCTGATCTTGATCTCGCCAGCGCAGCCAAGACCTGTTCAAAGGCGACGTCAACAGGTGATACGGTAAAGCTCAAGGTGGCAATGTGCAACCCACGATCAAACGCAGCAGAGAATCGAGTGCCGACGCTATTGACTAGCTCTTGCAAAGCAGGATGCCAGTTGTCCTGGAAATGACTTCAAGTAGCCGTTGACCATGCCCACATGAACCCACGCACCCTTGCGGCCTTGATCTGCCTCTCAATCCTCTCGACCTTTGCTTCTCTATCATCAATGACAGCAGTCAGAGATTCAATCTAATAATTGACAATCAGGCTATCTACGTCGACACGGATATGAAAGATACGCACCGCGAGTTTGCGATTGTTGTATGTGTCAACAACGCCCGGGTTCGTGTGCGCATTCATTTCTAATTGTGATCGGTTCTTCTCTAGTTCAGACTGAACCTCCTCCGCAGTCTTGGCATTAGCTTCCCCAGACTGTGTACCGCAATCAGTGTTTCATATGGTCGGTCAATCAAAGGAGTAAAACAAACTAACCGTTTCCATCTCACGGAATTGGGCACGGATCTCGTCGTCGACGGAGTCAAGTTTGTCCTTGCTGACCTGCAGCTTGACCTTGGAGTCCTCCTTGGCGTCTCGTAACGCTTATGAGCTTCGAAGGTGATCCAATTGGTGAATTCAAAGTAGACCTTCGGAGTGAAATTGTACGGACCTCCGTTAAACTCCTCCAGAGCTCGTTGGTATTCCTGGTCTTGCTCCTTACACATCACTTCGAGGGCAGTTTTGTTTGCACACAACTGCAGATACTCGAGCCCGAAGCGAGTCGCTTCCTCTTGCTCCTTCATGACTATGCGAATTGTTCTCTACGCACAATGAATGATTCGATCACATGCGTGGAAAAAAACCACTCACACAATATTCCTTAATAATGTCTGCACGCTTCCTTGCTAACGTGAGAACTTTGGCCTTCAGTCGTTCTCGCTCATTTTCGACGGACGGGGCGTTCTGCAAATTGTGCAGCTTAAGCCGGTTGCGTTCTGGAATATCGGGTTACAGATACGCAGGGTGCAGAGGATAACAAGTACTCACCAATCGCCTGCCCTAAGGCTGCCAGCTTTTTCTGCGCAGACACGACCTTAGCTTTCCGGTCCATAAGTGCGTTCTAGGAGGCCAGTCAGTAATGAGCCAATGTCCACTGCCTCATGCCTACGTATTCCGATTTACGCGTATCATCCGCAGCTTTGATTTCGGCTTCGTCCTTGGCGAGAACATGCGCTTCTTCCTCGCAAAGCGCAAGGCCTTGGTTGGCTTCCGCAATCTGCTTGTCGTATTTCTGCTTGATAGCGGGATCGACTACACACGCACACTCGACATGAGTACAATAGACCATAAGCATGTCACGTACTAGCAGAGTGCACGAAATTCTTCGCTGGCCTCACGTCCCGAGTTGAGTTTTGGACGAGTCGCTTTCCGTACCTCGACCGGCTCACGGAGTTGCGGACGTTTCCTACGAAATAATTGGCATCACCGCTTCTTGATATCAATTCCATGGCACGACTGGCATTGAATCTGTTGGGGTCCAAAGCTATTGCCTAGGATTTCACATAGAATGAAATGAGAGAAAGCTGGCCAAGATCAACAAGACATCTTACAGTCCTGTGGAGAGATAGGGCATTCTGTAACCACCACTTGAGCCCTTCGGGGCACTGGACGTGGTCGATGGCATAACCGTCAAAGCCAACTTCCAACATCTACATTGTTCGTGAATCAACCGATCAGGGGGTCGAGAAGTGACAAACCTCCTCTTGCGTCATCGGCGGTGGGACGAACTGCCTAGCATCTTGAGCACGATACCAGGTGTTGATACGGGCCTTTCGCCCAAGCGCCTCGGGGGTATCGATCACCAGTCTGTTCAGGAGTGCGTAGTCCTCCTCACACTGTGCCACGAATGTCTACGCGAAGATACCAACGTCAGTGTGCGGGCGTCGTGTACCAGCAAGATACAGACCTTCATGTTATTCGCGTTGAAACAAGCCTCGATAGCATTGACAAACTTCGGGTCAGGTGTCAAGCAAAGCATTGGAGGCTCGAACACTTCCATCCTGAATTTGTCCCGGTTCATCCTGAGCCACTTCACGGTATCGCCAGCATCCCTATCCCATCTAGTCAAGTCTTCCAGCTTCCGATGAGACACATCATCAAGTTGTTTCAAACTGTTAAAATGAACATTAGATCGATAGCTCGAGATGAATCATGGACGGATTACCCCTGCATGTTGTGGTCCCGCATTTTTCTGTATCGAGACTCTTCCTCGACGTTAGCCTTTTGCCTCTCTTGGAGCTCATCGTGGCGCTCTTGGATCTTGTTGTGCTCTAGTGCCAGCCGTTTCTAATAGTGCACAGATCAGCCTGGACTAATTTCGTCGAACAAGAGATCAAACAAACAATCTCATTGTTGATATCGTCGATATTTTCCGTCTTGACAGGATTATCGAGTTGCTGCTGCTGACTCGCAATAGTCCTCTCCAACTTTGCAATATCCTTCAAGCGTTCCTTCTCGTTCTTTTTCAGACTGTCGAGCTTGTTCTTTGCCTCCTCCGTCTCGGTCTCCTGCATGCCATCACCATTATCATTAAAAGCAAACTAGAAGTGATGAGTATATACGTACCATTCTCTCGTTGTCTGCAAACTTCCTCTCCATGGCCTGGAACCTCCTCTTCGTTGAGGTTTTCTTGGCTTCGCGCTTCCCATTCACATCTTGGATCTGAAGCTCGAGCGCCCTGTAACATCGCATGAGTACATCACGCGACAATGCAGGCCCGTCACGTACTGCTTGAATTCCAGTACTGGGGCGTTCTTGGCTTTGAGTGCCTTGACATGCTCGTGCAAGCGTCGTTGCTTAGCCTTAGCAGCCGCATATGCCACTTTCGCTTCCATGTACTCCTTGAAAGGCAAGATGAGCTCAAGCAGCTCGATCTGCAAGTATGTTAGGCATATCCACGAGGACAGAAATTACGATGCTACCTTGCGCTCAATCTGCCGACGCTCGTGAACGCGCTGAACGTCACGCTCGAGACCCTCGTTTCGTTCCTGCATGGTCTTAAGCCGATCGCGATCCACGGTCATGGACTACAACATGTGTTAGAATGGCAAGGACGGAGACATCAATCACATTCATCATACCTCTTGAAGCAGCTTCAACTCCCTTCCAGTGCCGATGAGAGTGTCGTGCCAGGAAGTGAGCTTCGAGTCGCCTGCAGCACGCTGGGTTTCCCTCAAGAGTTGCTGAGGGCTCATGCGTGCGAACTCAGAAACCTTGTCCTGAGGCAAGAAAGTGCTAGACATCGACGTCACACTGAAGAGGGACCGAAAGGATGGATGCATACCAAAGGTTACTGATTTGTACATTCAGCTCAGACATGCGCGCGTTAATTTCTCTCCCGTAGCAGACTCGCCATTGAGAGTGAAGGTCGAACTCTTGTTATCGGCGCTGAGCATGCGGCGGATGACGAGGTTCTGTTTGCCCTTCGGGCCTTTGAGTTCAATCTCAATATGTCCCTCATTTGTACCGATCTTCACGAAGGAATTCAAGTCCGACGCGCGTCCAAGCACCTTTCAATACGACGACACCGGTCAGAATCGCAAACAATAGCTGGAAAGACACGCTTACGGATGGAGGAAAGTTCAAACCGAGGCAGATAGCACACGCTATAGTACTCTTGCCCGTACCGTTTGGTCCGAAAATCATGTTAAGATACGGTCCCGGGCGGAATTCGACATAGTCGTAGGTCACGAAGTTCTTCAACTGCACGCGAACAATCGCACCGGGAATGAAGCTAACCCCAGGGTAACATGAGCGGCGCCATTATCGAAGAGAACGCAGGAAGCTCACCCATCGACGTCGCGAGGAAGGGTTTTCATACGCGTTCTCTCCTTCTTGGGGACATTATCGTCCGCGGGACGAGAATCGCCCTCCGCGTTAATGCGAGCACGCTTCCTCCCCTTGGGAGATGCACCCTCCTCTTCGTTCTCGGATTGTTCATCTTCCTCCGCCTCCGCGTCGTCATCCTGCTGCACATCCTGGTCTCGTTCAGCTGGTCCTCTTCCTCGTCGTCCGTCTCGACGCGTCGACGCGTAGTTCTGGCTGCCACTCCCTCTTGCTTCGTCTTCTCCAGCTTCACTTTCTCCAGCTTCACCTTCTCTGACTTGACAGCCTTGGGTACCGAATTCTCCTTCAAGGATCGTCGCTAGTGCTGGACATGACTCTAGGTGCCATGTTGTCGGTCGCGTCAAGGAGACGAATGCGTATTGTTGCTGAATGAGGCAAGGACCACGGCTGTCGCGCTCGATTTAGGGCAAGTCATTTCGTATTACTCCGCTTGACCCATTTTGTACTCGCCTTAGTTACGTAACGTAATTCAGCCTTCAAGCGGACTTCAGACCCGCGCCTTGGACCAGATCATCGATATGCCCGCGGGGAAACTGAGTACGTTGGCCTGTCCATCCAATATTCATTCAGGGTGTTTATGTCCTAAGCATCACCCCAGTATTCGTGACAGGCAATGCGAATAAGTTAAAGGAAGTCCGCGCGATCCTCGCCGCGTCCCAAATTGAGATAGACTCGCGGGACCTAGATAGTGAGTACAAATACTCTAGCCATCCTGCGCTTGTGCTCAACGAGGTCTTCTTGGCCTCGGTGTACTTGTGTACGTGAACCTCAGTCCGGAAGTTCAGGGTACCACTCGTGAAGTCGCCACCGCAAAATGTCGCGCAGCTGCTGAGGTCCTCGGCGGTCCTTGTATCACTGAGGACACTGCCCTTTGTTTTGAGGCCCTGAATGGTCTTCCAGGACCATATATAAAGCATTTCATGAAAGAACTAGGACATGAAGGTTGTACAAGCTTTGGTACCAATTGGACAGAATAACGTACTACGCAGTGGGCGCACGATCGTTTCTTGCCCAAGCGATTCACACTCCTCTCCACTCGATTGCTAAATTCCGGTGCTGTCCGTAGGTCTGAACACCCTCCTAACCGGCTTCCCCACCACTGCCGCATGGGCCTATGCACGTTCGCGTACAGCGCGGGACCTGGTACAGAGCCCATCCTCTTTGAGGGACGTACAGATGGACGAATCGTGGCCGCGCGAGGAGAGAAGGTATTCGGCTGGGATCCGATCTTCGAAGCCGAAAACACTGGCCAAACGTGAGTGTAGCCTTAATATAATGGGACCTGCGACCATTGGCCTGTGGTTGACTGATTTCGCAGGTATGCGGAGATGCCTTCTGAGAGGAAGAACAAGCTGTCGCATCGGTATCGCGCCTTGGAGAAATTACAGGTACACTTGCGGACTCTGAATGCACAGACGTAGCAATCACACCAAGTAGCACGATATGACGATTCTGGATCTTGCATCATGATGTATTGAACAACTGTTTGATTATGCAGTATTGAAGGGGCACAGCAGGTCAATGCGTACCGTGGGTACAAGTGTGAAAGAACCCGTCACACTGGCAGTAATCGCTACAATTTGGTTTGAGGCTCTTTTGGTTTCGTTGCCTTGGTTGATGGGCTCAGTCGTGGTGGAGCAATAGTTTGCGTGGCAGAAATGAGCATCTTCTTGGTTTTCTTATCATATATCTGGGTGGACGAAGATAGTTAAATTTGAGAACCGATTGCTGGAGATGCTCAGCACTCACCTCGCACCGCGACACTGATATCCGCCCTCCCACAGAAAGTGAAGTGCTGACCAGTCTAAGCTCAGTGCCTCTGTCGTGGAAAGTGTCATGAGGATGTGTGACCAGGATTCCAAGTCTGAACGCACAGAAAAGCCGGTGCATGCCATACAGTATGCATCGCCATCGACACACCGGCAGCATACGCACCCGACAGCAATGAAAGAACGAAGATTGGACAAAACGTAGCTCTATGGAAACGGATAAGGGGTGAGTATAACAGCATCAGGAAAATAACTTCACGGACACGTCAAGAATAAGAGTAGCGCATGGCCCAGCAAAGGCGCCATGTACGTTGAGCATGCCTAAACAGAGACCGAGGGTGAGTGTGATCCGGACTTTATCAGCTTGACTAGAGACAATACATACCTTCTTCCACGGAGATTTCAATCACTGTTTGGGCTCCAATGCGTGCTGGGTTGGATCCGCCTCTTCCACATTAACCAACTCACTCTCGGCACCCATACCAACCTTCTTCACCCATAATTCAACCAACTTCAGCCCTTTCGCCTCGTTATGCCCGAATACAGTGCTGCCCGGGTAGTTCGCGACATGGTATGCCATAATGTTTGCACATAGCTGTTTGTCGTCCAGCGAGACGTTCCCTATGATTCCAGAAGCGTCCTCATTCGGAGGAGAGGCGGTAGGGAATTTAGTCCGGGCGAACTCTCGGAAATGCATGGTTTCAGCGCGCGATTGGGCAAATTTCTGGCAGTTGGAAGGAAGGAGGAATCGATATCCGCACGCGAGGCATGATTCACTTAGTAGTACTGCTCGAACCTTGTCCAAGGAAGTCGAACTTGAAGATCGATTCATTATGTGATCGGGACTCACAGGCGCCGGCTATACATGAGCGCTTGTGAGTCTGAGGACCGGCGGGCGCCATGCATACAGTACCAGTACACACTGACAATCTTCCCCCTTCATATTTTACGCCAGAAAGACAGTGCCCTCATGGGATCATCATTTTGTTGTCGGAGGGGTGGTTATTAATTTTCGCACGTGATCTCAGCATCGTTCACGGTCAACGCCAAGTTCAATGTCCGATAAGTTGTCGCGGTGCTCTGCGAAACACTACATAGCAGTTGGGGAAATTAACCCTGCATCTAAGCTTGAGGTTGCTTGGTGCAGCTTTCCCCTACTACGAATTGGTCGGAGTTTCCAAACTCGCGGTATTCGAACATAATTTGATCCACAATATGATCGAGCTTACGTAGGCGCCCGATGTACTAACTTGGTCGCAAGCCACCACCCACGTAGTTGAAAACTCGTGCTCTTCCCGAGACACGGGTAGAAGCTAACACCGAAGATTCTTCCATGGTATAGTCGCAAAGAAAGCCACGAATGCATTCTTGCGAAGGGCCGATGCGACCGGAGCGGACTTGTATGCCACACGGCGATATCTCACCAGAGCGGCGTCACTCGAGGAGCCTATCACAAGTACTTCCGTTCATATGTACCAGTACGTGCATACATCCTCGGACATTCCGCTGTCTGTGCTCCCTATTGGTGTCATTCATTCTCCCCTGCCTAGGCTGCTGGGTGCGATTGCATCGTAGTCTGATTCCAAATTGGGAACGGAAGTCGGATGCAAACCACTCTCGTCCAAAGGCTATACGTGACGTTACCGAGCATCCGTTCCGTTCCCCCCACCCGCGCCTTCCGCGCTTGACATTCCCGTCCCCCATCTCATTGGTATAAGTGTAGAAGGTCAAGATGCGTGTTTACATCGTTGAAGTCCATCTTCGCATATCCCCAATCCTGACTCTATATCCTGTTCACCATGGTTCAGTTCAGCGCCATTCTTCCCAACTTCCTCGGTCATACGCTCTCATCTGGACCTGTCCATCTGCTATTCCTGGAACTCCTCGGATCTGGCGCTTACGGCACTGTCTATCTGGCGCGCGACCTCAGGTCGCCAGAAAGCATCCCCGTCCACTATGCCGTCAAGTGTCTCCTCAGACATCCAAAGGACTCAGATCAGGACCAGTTCCAGAAGCGAGAAATCGCATACCACAAGGCGGTTTCGCATCACCCTCACGTCGTGAATCTCCATACCGTTGTCGAGGAAGAGCACTTCATCTACCTCGTCATGGATTATTGTCCCGGAGGAGACCTATTCAGCGCCATCATCGACCGGCGATCGTTCTCGCACAACGATTCACGCGTCAAAGCGGTGTTCGTCGAGCTACTCGACGCTGTGCACAGCTGCCACGATCAGGGCGTCTTCCACCGTGATCTCAAGCCTGAGAACATCCTCTGCTCAAAGGGTGACGACCATGTTTTTGTGTCCGATTTCGGGCTGTCCACCAAGACGAAGCTCAGTTCGAGCATTGGCTGTGGGAGCTCGTTTTATATGAGCCCAGGTAAGTTACACGTTCTGTGCATCGTGACATGGAATTTTGCTGAGCTCGCCTTGTTCCTTGCAGAATGTATCGGAATATATACCAAAAAGCGACCATTTTCTGCGTCGCGTTCCGACATCTGGTCTCTGGGTGTCATCCTCACAAATCTCATCACCGGACGGAGCCCCTGGCATATCGCTTCGCCACACGACGATCCAGGCTTCCGCGCTTACCTCCGCGAGGGTGCACCCTACCTCCGTCGCATGCTCCCCATCTCCCGTGGCGCCAGCGAGATCCTTGCGAGCATCTTCGAACTCAACCCCGCGAAGCGTGCGACGATCAACCAGCTGCGCGCAGCCGTGCTCGCACTCGATACCTTCTTCATCGACGCTCCAGACCACGTACGCGTCGCGGACGAGTCGCACGTCAACGCTCTCGAGGAGCCCCAGGAGGTGGACATCACGGATTGCCGCCCCAGCGGCCGTCTCTTCTCCGGCAGCGCTGGCACGGTCTACATGGACATCGAGCCGTTCCCTACAAACACTCGCAGACGCTTGCAGACGCTAGCATGTTCGTGAACGGCTCGCGCGTGCCGAGCGGCGGTGTCGGCGTCGGCGCGCTGAGTTTCCCCGGAATCGCATCCCCCTCCAGTCCCAGCTCCTCGGGGAGCAGCGGCCCGGCCACACCAGAGACGCGCGCTTGCAATCCGGCAGTCTATGTCCCTGACATGAATCTGGAGGGTGTTGAAGAGGGCCGGAGCGATTGTGACCTTGGACTCGTGGGCATGAAGGCGCCTGTAACGTCGCAGAAGATGTTGCCGCGGTCATGGCAGAGGTTCGTTGGTGCGGTACAGAGGATCCGAGTGCGGGCTTGAGGGATGCGGGACATCCTGAGTCGAGAGAACGTCTAGTAGTCATTATAATACTGTACATTGTCAAACATATCTGATTGAACTCGTTCATCGTGTGCCTTTCATTCTTGAGACGGAAAGGCTTGAGGAAATTATTGCCACCGCTAGTAGTATGTGTTCGCGTGCACAGATAACAGTGTGTTCGGTACGTGACATGGCTAACCAAGTTTTCTGCAAAGAACTATGCCGCTCTTTGTCGTTTCCGGAGGCTTACCGGGCACCCGGTACGTATTTGAGCGGCAACAACAGCCGGATCGCTGCATATTGCTCGCAAACTCATTTGTGTGCATAAATATTGGCATCGAGAACCTTATAAATAAATAGCGCGCCAACAAAGACCGTGACCGCCAATATCACATCCTGCGGCACACCGATGTCTAAAATTAGTGAGAGGGCACGCATATGAGAAATGTACGATGATATCGGCAACTGCTGGAAAGGTTTCAAGGGGAATCACGTGGTGCACAATTCACCATTGTCATGTTTCCGTGAATGCGACCGTAGACAGCGAAATCACAATTTTGGCATTGTGGTTGGATACATCTTGATATGTGTTCCAGATGCAACTAGTCGGTGATTCGTGACATCCCAGATCTACCCACGGCAACGGTCCACTTAGTATGAATCTACATCCGGACGCATTGACACGTACCTCGGATCGGGCGGTCATTACGCGCCCTCCCATGGACGTCGTGGTATTGACAATTTCCAATTTGCTTCCTCTGCAAGTGCGGATGTGTCAGAGATATCCAAGAAGATGGAAACACAATACGCACGGAGAGGCACCAGCATGGAAGACAGTGTTTAGGGACTGAGAGACGTGATAGGCAACGTTGTTCTGCGCGATTCCGAGGAGAGTGAACAGCGCACTCGTACAGCTATGCAAAAGCGGAAGATAAGACGGTACGGGAGTGGCCGCAGGAACGTAGGGCTTACACATCTATGAGGTAGGCGCTGCATCCTCCATGAAGCGTGTTGCCGCCGTTGACCATATCTGTGGGTTGTTCCTACAGGTCAGTCAATGGCCGCCTGAATCGGTTCAACGAGCAATAACATGTACCTGAAGTCACAGTAATCTCAAAGACCATACGCGCCTGCAACTTGCTATCCTCCTCTCGCTCGAAAAGTGACATCTCCTTCACCTTGGTCCTTTTGAAGACAGGATACCCGAACTCGTGCCCCTTGGTGAAGTGAGTCATCACTTGGACGAGCTTCTGCTTGACCTCCGGCGAGACATTTCCCTGCACGTCGTCTAAGCGCCACATGGTGTTTGGGAAAGTCGCTGAATTGCCGCTGTCAGCGCCTGATCACGATCGGAGTTGCCTATTTCGACTTCGTAAGCGGACAAAAGTGGAGACCCCGCATGAAGCCGGCGCTGCATTTGGCGAGGCAAATCCGACGGAGTCGAGCGGCGCACACACTGCTATGTATGTCGTCAATGGCCTCCACACTTTGCGGTGCGCTTTGCTTGCATGTTTGGAGGCAATGCGGACATGAGGACACGGATCGGAAATGGTTCCGACCAAGGCATCCGAGGTCCGTGCCGATGAGAAGTCTGGGAAGTCGAAGCAAGCTGTCGATCCCTGGTGCTCCGCGTTGCCATGGCGACTGTCTAAAAAAATTGGGCGCTAAGTCTAACGCAAGACACACACGTCTTTTTGTCTGCGAAAGACCACCAGCCTCAACCAAGCATTTCGGCTATGTCTGTGATCATCCCAACATGAATGTGTCGCAGTTGTCATCGCAACATGAGTTGCAAGCTTGTGAGCATGACAATATTTTCCACTTTGCAAACGAGAACGGTCGCGTACAGAGTACTACTGAATCGTGACTACAGCGTCGGACAGATTTTTGATCCGTTCGAACTGGGAGATCTTGGATCTCATCGTCATCCTACATCTGGATTCAGAGATTCGTCGAAAGAGGTCCGTGTTGAAACCGGGCGGCCACAAGAATGCAGTTCGCCGCAGCGCTGGAATGCAGGTACAGTGTCATTTATCATGTCTAGTTTTTTAGAGTATTTTCAGGAACTAGTCGGACAACTTCTAGGTGCGCGGGAGGACAGCGTCTTGCGTTGCAAAGTGCACAGCCTTAGATGAAGAGATCCCCCCCGGACAGGGTCTGTATGGGTGACGTCAGGAAGTTGCGGGCGCTTCTCCGCGTCTGCATCACGTGCGCCTCCCCACCGGAGAGATTCTCACACTTGTTGGCTGTGTGCACTCACCGCCACCTAACGCTGCTTCTGCCAAAATTTGCATTCACCAGCCTCAGACGTGTCCTTGCCGCACAGACGCCATGCATTCACCTTCGGAGGTCAGTTGTGCCCGCTCTGTGGGCGAGCTATACAAAACCTGCGTCGGTTCGACCATGGCCACACCAAAGTTCCGCACTGAACACGAAATCCGACATGAGCTGGAGGCCAATCAATGCAGTCATCGAGAACAAACTCTATTTGGGAAGGTATGCATTGACACTGCCTTTCCCTGACACTTCCCCTATATCTGTACTCATACTTCCTTAAACCACAGTCTCGAAGCAGCAAAATCTTCCCGGACCCTCGCCGATCGTCGCATCACTCACATCGTCTCTGTCGGTTACGAACCTATCCCTGCAGATGATCCTGCATCCCCATATAGGCATTTGCGCATTCCCGTCGAAGATGTGGACTACGCCGATCTCCTGATTCATCTGCCCACGGCCTGTCAATTCATCCACGAGGCCCTCTCACACCCCCAAGGTCGAGTCCTTGTTCACTGCGTGAATGGTCTATGTCGGAGTGCCGCTGTAGTTGCTGCATATCGTAGGAAGCTTTGACCGCTACGAGAGCACTGCTAACGAGATAATTTGCTCAGTGATGCGATCAGAACGCATTCTGGCTGTTGACGCCGTTGAGAGAGTCTGCAGTGGTGAGTTATTACCTGGTATTCAGCTGGTGCATTTGCTCAACTTCCGAAGCAGTTCGTCAGCAAGTCTGGATCAACCCTGGCTTTCGTGTTAGAATTCATTCACTTCGATGCTTTGGACGAACTCATTAATGGTGTCTATAGGAACAACTTGTCTTGTTTGATTTGTGCCAATATTTCCCTCGCCAGCAAACCCCATCTACATGCAATGGAGGCAGAAGTTGGATCGCTACCTCCGCTAACTACCCCGTTGATGATTTTCGCCCAAGGAAATGATACCGCTCACCACAAAAGCGCCTGCTTGCACGCATATGACCTCGTTGTTTGTCTATCATCTTTATCTCGCATTTCGTTCACTGCTTTCGCACTTACATTACGCTGATTTATGCTTTCCCCCCTTTCGCCCGTTATCCGAATTGTACGATGTCGAGTCTGTATGTCTCTACTAGCACGTATATGATACTGCACACCGTTATATTACCCTGATGCATGACATACTACCCTGGATTTTTTTCGGATGCCTGGCCGATTCTTCCTCTCGATTTGAAACCTGGACATCGGACACGCGACAATATTTTGATCGCCGACGCCAGGAACGCGGTGAAGTAAGTGGCGCGGTGCACGTGACTGTGCTCCATTCGTGCCTCCGACCAACTTTACGCATGCCAGCCTCATTAATCCCAATGTGTGTCTGCAGCAAGGCGCCAGACGCCTCGTCTCCACTTCCGCGATTGCATTACACTACGCTCCATATATTCGTCACACAGTCGTTCAAACAACTACATTCAACCGTATGCCCGTTAACACCGCCTCCGCGGCGGCGCGCATCACTCCAGGCATGTCCTTTGTATCTCTTCCGAGGATGGAGTGGCTCACAAGCTGCTTACGTTGACATAGTGGTGCTCAAGACCCTTTTGAGACACGCACGCAACAAGGGAAAGAAAGTCAAGGATGGTGATCACACGGTGACAGCCACAGACGACATATTCTTTGACGAGTATGTCTCAGCGTCCGCTGCCGAGACAGTTCCTCATCGCTGTGGACATTAGGGCGTTTCATATCGTGAAAGCATTCATTCAGCTGGGTACCGAGAATACGATAGAGTCTCTTCAGGCCTTGTGAGTGACTACCCGTGTCATGGGAATATTCCGATTGACAGACGACATACTTCAGTACGAATACCCACGTCCCTGCTCCGCCATGGGCTACTGTTTCACCAGTCGTGATTCCGTTTGCGTCCTGCAATAAAGCAGCAGAGGCTCTGATTGAATGGTTTGGTCCCCAAGATCTCAAAAGCGTCGTCGGCGGAGAGAAATGGTGGCAGGTCCGAGGACTCGACGGGATCGACTCGGAGTGGATCACCGAGAACAAATTCATCAGCAACACGAAGGTAGATCACTCTGGGAATCTCACTGAATCGGAGAAAGCAATCCTGCGCATGGAACATCTTGATAGAGTCATGGTACGGATGAGATATCTGCGTCAATACTCGCTATTTACATCTTTTTGTTACATAGCTCTATGTTCACGGAGGTAAAATATAAGTACACATTATGCGAGCTGTATGCTGACTCTCGAAACACAGGTGCCTATTTTTGGGGTTCAATCAGTAGGTGTTGTCTTTATGCGCGGACGGTCATGTTGTCAATATTTTGCAGACACGCATCGTTACCAGGTCATCCGATACGGTACTAATTCAGGATTTGTCTGAGATCTCAAGCTGACACAAACCTTCAGCTCGAAAATTCAAAGGGCGAGCTTTCGCGGTGAACTACCGGTCAGTAAAACCGTAGTCTTCCATGTATTTATGTACTGACTATTTGTTGTCAAATTCAGTAAGGCTCCACAATACCCATGGCCTTGTCCACTCCAAGATGTGATTGCCGCCTGTCAGTTTCTTCCCCGTATCTGAACTTTGTCAATTGAAGCTGATTGTCACCCTAGATTTCTACCTCACGAATCCACCGCCAGGCGCTGTTCACAAACCGGTGCATCCGTCTAAATTGATATTTGCCGGAGACTCGGCTGGCGCGGGCCTATGCCTAACCGTACTCACTGTCCTTCGAGATCTTGGGATGCCTCAGCCCGCCGGTGCAGTCCTCATAAGTCCTTGGGTCGATCTCACTCACAGCTTTCCGAGTGTCATGAATAATGTCGGAACCGTGAGTTTATTCAATCCTGCTCATAACGACTGACTGACTGCGAATTTGCCGCGTGTATTCAGGACATCATTCCTCCGCATGGCTTTATTCATAAACCCTCCCCGTTGTGGCCGGTGGAGTCTCTTCCGGAGGAAGGGCGTTCACGAGTTATTCCCACGCAGACAAGCCCACCTCCCAAGCCGGGCCATGCAGATACCTTGAAGCCCTCAGACGACATGATAAGCAACCAAGTGGAAGAGAGACGCGAGCAAAGAAGGGAAAAGGACGAAGAGGTGCACACGAGAGACCTCCAGGAGCCAGAGTCCAAAGTTGGCAGTCAAGCGGACATGCTTCAACAGCCCAGCGTCGGGGGCACGTCCTCTGGAGTGCAGGGTCACGCAGATTCCGTAGGTGCTGATAATGTCGCAGAGGTAGCAGGGGTTGTACAGGGAGAGAAGATGAACCAGACTACGACGCTGCTCTGGACTTTTGGGAGCCGAAGCCTCCCAAAGTGTTCATGAACGATCCCGCAACCCAGCCACTCGAGCTTCGTTCACAAATACAGATGTATGCCATGACAGAGTAAGCATGCTCGGAAATGTCCTCTCTGCGCTGCTCCATGCTCATAGCGCTGATAGGCAGCTCACACATCCGTTGGTGTCGCCAATATTGCAAAGTTCGCTTGGCAACCTTTGTCCTCTCTATATTATAGCGGGAGACGGCGAAGTGCTCAGAGACGAGATCATATATCTCGCTCACAAGGCCGCGCACCCCTCGGAATACCCAACACGAATGGGCGTACTGAAGGATGGTAGAAGACAGAGGGAGAACTTAGAAAAGTTCCAGACGCCGACCAAGGTAAACTGAGGCCAACTGTCTGATTATGGCTTTAGCTAACCTGATATATCCAGGTCCACCTTCAGGTCTTCGATGGTAAGGACTTATGATTTTGCATGAGATAGGTACACTGACATCTTTTTGCCGCAGGGATGTGCCATGTCTTGACTGTCTTCACATTCACGGAGAGTGTATGTTTTGATATTTTTGCTGAATGCGAACTTATTTAATGAACCATGCATAGGCCAAGTATGCATACCGCTCCATCGCCGAGTTTGTCAAACATGTCACGGGTCACTCGGCGGAACACCTGGACCGCAACCCTTTTCCCGAGTTGCATCTACCTCCTTCTGATGTTTCTGACAGCGATTCGGAGGACGAAGCAGAGTGCCATGATCATGATGTCAAGCGTAGTCCCAAGCCCAGCACCCCCACTGGTGTCCGTCGTTACAAGGAGAACGAGGAGAAGACGAAGGAGGAAGTAAACACTGGCGACGCCGAGAAGATGCCTGAAGCTGATATTGAAGCCGATGACAGGAGCAGCAAGGGATCCGGCAAGGTAGTGACTGGTCGTCGCAAACATAACAAGAACTGACACGCTGCACTGCAGGATATTTCTCGCGTGATTTTGATCAGAGAACGCGTCGATGTCTTCGGCCACGTCAGACCCATGGAGCCGAAGGAGGAACTTGAGGCGTTGTGTATGCCCCCAGGAGAGATTGGAATCATCAAAGAAGCCCCCGTCAAACGTTGGCTCGCTGGTCAAGAGATGTGGGATAAGAAGTTCAAGTATGCTGCCCAGGACGCGATGAAGCGCAGACGCCGCTACGAGGAGAAGGCTGCAAGACTCTGCGGAACGCACGCGACCAAGGCTTTACTCACCTGGATGACTCTCGACCTGAACTCCCGAGAGGGGAATCCAACCAGGGTTCGGTCGCATCCTCGGCTCTGGGCAGAGTTGAATCGGACAGACTCTGGGGTATGTGAGCTTCTCGGTTGTTCTACTACGCGTGGGCTCACTCCAGTTTCAGGTCCGCTCGATCTAGGCGACGAGAAACCCCCACCTAGTGCCATTGCAGGGAGGAGAGACACGGTAATATATGTCTTCCGCAGGTGTTGCTTCGCGATAGCTGATCGCTTTGTAGCGCGAGGCAGTGGCACTTTTGAAGAAGAATATCTATCACACGGCACCTGCAACTCATTTGACGGTCCCGAAGCTCAAGACCATGGATGCACTCCGTGCTGCATTCGACAATGAGGACCATCCTACGAAAGGACCTCAGCAGTCGGAACAGCAAAGGACCAACGGTGTCCCTACCATTCACGGCATGCGGATCTGGCAATCACTTCTCACGTGCGCCCACCGCTGCCTGTTGGAAATATTGAAGACTGACTCTGGCCCTTTGCCGTGCACAGATACTTCATGCATCGAAGTTCGAGGAAGGCGGTACACGGCAAGGAATACGCAGCATCCGCGATTCGCACTACTGGCAAAAAACTTCAGCCCGGAACCTCAGAGGGCACATCCCCTAGCAAATCTTAAACATAGCATATACGAGCGCGAGTGGAGACTCGGACGGACACAAAGCAGCACGGACAATAGTCGATCACAATTGTATTGATTCCTGACTCCATGGCCTCATCGTTCTGGAATTATACCGTATTTTCGTTGCAAGACACATAATACATGCGCAGGTCTGCAGATGATGCGCATGCACGGACCACCCAAACACGTTGCCCGTGAGAAGAGATTGGTCAGCATATTATGTTGCCTTCCTTAACGTGCTCACGCCCTTGTTGCGTGTCTTCGTCGACCTTTTCCTCCATCACAAAGCTCTCCACGTAGGCCTGGTCATTGCACAACAGCGACATGAGACTGACATGCAGGCATTACAGTTCTTTTCTTGCTGGTCGACAAAATGCGTGAAGTCATTTCCATCCATGTTGGGCAGGCTGGTGTCCAGATTGGTAACGCTTGTTGTAAGTTATAGTTGAAGAAAAGACGCGTCATTCTTCTGTTGTTCGCGCATCTTGGCTATTGTGATTTGGTGCTGACTGCGATTTGTGCGCACAGGGGAGCTCTATACCGTCGAGCACGGTTTGAGCGTGAGTTGCGCCGTGTTTTGCCGCCCGACAAAGCTAACGCCGGTGTAGCCTGATGGGCGCCTCATTGAGGGATCTCCGTCTGCGTACGACGATGGCTTCAGCACTTTCTTCTCCGAGACTTCCTCTGGCAAACACGTACCTCGCTCGCTCTACATTGATCTCGAGCCGAATGTGATCGATGAGGTCCGAAGTGGCACGTACAGGAGCCTCTTCCATCCCGAGACGCTTGTCACCGGCAAGGAGGATGCCGCCAGCAACTGTGAGTGCCAGTACGCAATGTTTTCTTGTAATTGTTAATCTTCGCTGCGCAGACGCTCGTGGACACTATACCATCGGAAAGGAGCAAATTGATACTGTGATGGACAAGGTTCGCCGGCTGGCCGACAACTGCAATGGTCTGCAGGGATTCTTCGTCTTCCACTCTTTCGGCGGTGGAACTGGCTCTGGTTTCGGTGCTCTCGTTCTGGAGCGTCTTTCGACGGATTACGGAAAGAAGTCGAAGTTGGAGTTCAGCGTGTACCCTGCTCCTACCATGGCGAACTCCGTCGTTGAGCCGTACAATTCCGTGTTGACCACACACACGACTCTCGAGCACTCCGATTGTTCATTCATGGTACGTGTTGTTGCTGTTTCTTGTACGTACGCAAGACTGACGCCTTTGTCGTCGAAGGTGGACAATGAGGCCATTTACGACATTTGCAAGAAGAGGCTGAACATCACGTCGCCGAGCTTTACCAACTTGAACCGCTTGATTGCACAAGTCGTCTCGTCAATTACCGCTTCCCTTCGGTTTGATGGCTCGATCAACGTCGATCTGAATGAGTTCCAGACGAACTTGGTGCCGTTAGTACATCTCCCTTTCAAGTATTGATTGCGTCTGATGGGTCTGAAATAGTTTCCCCCGTATTCACTTCCCCTTGGCTACATTCGCGCCGATCATCTCGGCCGAGAAGGCGCATCATGAGCAGAACACGGTCGCAGACATGACCTTCTCTTGTTTCGAGACGGGCAACCAGATGGTGAAGTGTGACCCACGAGAGGGCAAGTACAGTGCGTATATTCCCAATAATTCATTCGCTTGAACTGTGGGATGTTGTATTGATATCTTCATCCAGTGGCTTGCGCACTTCTCTACCGTGGCGATGTCGTGCCCAAGGACACCAACGCTGCGGTCAGCTTGATCAAGACGAAGCGCACCATTCAGTTTGTCGACTGGTGCCCGACCGGGTTCAAGCTGGGCATTTGCAACGAGCCTCCAGCACACATCCCTGGCGGCGATCTTGCGAAGGTCACCCGTAGCCTGTGCATGCTGTCCAACACCACTGCCATCTCGTCTGCGTGGAGCCGTCTTGATCACAAGTTCGACCTCCTGTACTCGAAGCGTGCGTTTGTGCACTGGTACGTCGGCGAGGGCATGGAGGAGGGTGAGTTCTCGGAAGCTCGGGAGGATCTCGCGGCCCTCGAGAAGGACTATGAGGAGGTCGGTATCGACTCGGCGGACGTGGAGGAGATTGGCGAGTACTAGGCGTCTCTGTTGAGGATCTTCCCTTCTTCCGCTTCTGAGTCTTGTTGGCCATTTCTCTCTTCGCGGTTTTTGTCACTATGTCTACGCATCCTCGTTGATATCCCAGCTTACTCTTACGTCTTTACGAACACCTGCAGTTATACCACCAGTACAGTAAACATAATTCACCCTACTTAGGGTTGGAGTCAGTGATTGCCAGAGTAAACCGGACGCCGGTACTCTCCCCGGTAGCTATGGCTATTCTGAGTAAGATATATGCACGTCGATGTAGTTCCAGGTGGGAGCAAGTAAACGTGGCCTGGATCCTCGGATTCTCGAACATCTGGGAAATCCGTATGTTCACTCTGCGATCACGAAGTAAAAGCCCGAGGGCCAAACGTGAATTATCGTGATCGTTAACTATAGCTAGGAGGCGGCTTCGTTAGGTAGTATAGCAAAGCTGTACGACGTCGACGGAACACCAGGAACACAGACCACAGTCACCATGTGCACGGATATCAAACTAACAGAATACAAGACGGTATATGCGCCCGGACCCGATCATACCTGTGAGGGAAATGACTTGCAGAGGACAGACTAGAACTCGACATCGTGCTCTTCGTTGTCGACCGAGTCCAAGCCAACCTCTTCGTAGTCCTTCTCGAGCGCCGCAAGGTCCTCGCGTGCTTCTGAGAATTCACCCTGAGGATGTGTTGTCAGCACTGCAGGAAGAAGCGAGGAGACGTGCGACTTACCTCTTCCATACCCTCGCCAACGTACCAGTGGACAAATGCCCGCTTCGAATAGAGCAGATCGAACTTGTAGTCTGACGTAACGGGTTAGTAGGAATATCGCGGCACTCGCGCGACGCAATCCACGTACCGAGTCGGCTCCAGGCAGCAGAGATGGCAGTCGTGCTAAGATAAAACACATTGAGCATCAACGACCATTACGTCTGATCGCATAGTACTTACTTGGAAAGCATGCACAGGCTGCGCGTCGTCCTTGCAAGATCACCGCCAGGAACAAAGGCAGCGGGCTCGTTGCAGATGCCGAGCTGCCCGGATATCAGTCAACATGCCACCTTTGAGATCATGGGGTTTGAGACATACCTTGAAGCCAGTCAGACACCAGTCGACGAACTGGATCGTCTTCTTGGTCTTGATCGTAGCGACGGCGGCCTGGGAATCCTTCGGCACGACATCACCACGGTATAGCATAGCACACGCCATGTACTTCCCCTCCCTGGGGTCGCACTTCACCATCTGGTTGCCGGTCTCGAAACACGAGTATGTCATCTCCGCGACGGAGTTCTGCTCATGATGGGCCTTCTCTGCGGACATCAGAGGGGCGAGGGACGCGACTGGGAAGTGGATACGGGGGAACGGCACAAGGTTGGTCTGGAACTCGTTCAGGTCGACGTTGAGCGAGCCGCCGAAACGCAGGGACGCGGTCACGGAGGAGACAACTTGGGCGATCAACCTGTTCAGGTTGGTAAAGCTCGGCAGAACGACATTGAGTCTGTGCTTGCAGATGTCGTAAATGGCCTCGTTGTCGACCTGCACGGACGCTCTCCCACGATTAGCGGAGGTAAGGCTCCACAAAGGTGAAACGTACCATGAATGAACAGTCAGAGTGCTCCAGCGTGGTGTGTGTGGTGAGCACCGAGTTGTACGGCTCGACGATCGAACTTGACAACTGGGGGGCGGGGTAGACACAGAACTCGAGCTTGGACTTCTTGCCATAGTCCGTGGAGAGACGCTCGAGGAGCAGCGCACCAAACCCAGAACCAGTTCCACCACCGAAGGAATGGAACACGAAAAACCCTTGTAGGCCAGAGCAGTTGTCCGCGAGACGGCGAACCTTGTCCATGACAGGGTCAATTAACTCCTTTCCGACGGTGTAATGGCCGCGTGCGTCTACAATATGCGTGAGCTCGAGACAGATAAGGGTAGAACGGTCGACCTCACAATTGCTCGCGGCATCCTCCTTTCCAGAAATCATTGTCTCGGGGTGGAACAACGCCCGGTAAGGCCCGGTCTTGACAGCATCGATAGCACCAGGCTCGAGGTCAATGTAGAGGGAGCGAGGGACATGCTTTCCTGAACCTGTCTCCGAGAAGAAGGTGGAACTGTCGCTATCCGGTTTCACGTCCACGATACGACCGTCAGGCTAGGAGGCTATGAGCGATACATAAACTTGGCAACATTCGCCACGTACGCTCATGCCATGCTCGAGAGTATACAACTCCCCTGGAAACCAGCCAAGTCAGATTCCAACAAGAGTCGCGTCGAGGAGAAAAATTGTACTGACAGCAAGCGTCTCCGATTTGCACACCGGCCTGTCCAACGTGGAGCGAGATAACTTCACGCATTGTAGAACGATGGGGACAGGAATTTCAAGGGGATGGCAAATGGGAGTCGAGTGCCTGGAGAGGGGAGGGCGGGCGGACTTTTCCTAATTTTCTGAGTTCTTCTATCACTCGCGCGGCTCGAACATGTATGCATACGACCAAACAGATTAGTCATACTTCTCCGGTTCAGATTCTCTCTCGCTCCCGTATCAGAAAATGACTAGACAAGATTAACAATTCCGTGTCTACCCGCGTCCAGGTCCTTTGTGATGGTACACAGAGGGTCTCTCGCTGAAATGAGTGCACTCAACGCAGGACATCAACTTGATCCGCCAAGCGCTTGAAAGCGCTAAATTCCGCTGAAGCTTGCTCCATCTCCTCAACCAAGCTCGTTCTTAAAGACTCTTGAGTTCGGCAGCAGACATCCAGTTCGCACTGTTCATTTCCACCATCCGGTCGCAATATCTTAACGCCACCATCCAAAAAGCACCAACACGACATGTACGGCGCACTCGATCCGGACACGGAGTTGGCTCCCTTTGCATGCCTGAACGATACGAACTATCACACCTGGAAGATTCACATGGAAGCGCAGCTCGGGTTGTTAGAGCGGTGGGACGTAGTCAGCGGAGAAGACAAACGGCCAGTGGTGGACGAAGACGCTTCGGAGGAGGTCAGGACGGTTGTGGAAAAGGCGACCCAAGCTTGGAAGCATCGGGATATCGAGGCGAAGCTCATCATCACCGCCAAACTCGATCGCCTTCAGCGCAGTCTTGTCATGAAATGCGAATCAGCGAAGGAGATATGGGACACGCTCCGGAGGGTGCATCTCGAGACAGGCGTAGGGTGGAAAGTATTCGGAATTCTATTGGCGATGAGGGACCGGAGATACGTCGATGGCATGTCTATGCACGAGCATACATCGGCGTTCATGATGGACCGGATGAAGCTGGAGGACCTGAAGGCGGACTTTGGCGACGAGGCGCTAGCGATGATGATCCTTTCCTCTATCCCTGCTGGTACGCCAGCGTTGGACGTGATCGTCTTCGAGCTCCTCAATTCCGTCAAGCCGGGAAAGAGACTTCGGTCAGAAGATGTTGCAATGCGGCTCAATGACTACGACGGCGTCCTGGCGTTCTTAAAGATGAGGAGGGAGGAGAGGTCCGGCAGGAAAGCACCCGCCAAGGCGTGGTGCACTTACCACCGGACAGATTCGCATAACACTTCAGAGTGTCGTGCGGTTGCTCGGAATCTCTCGAAAAAGCAGAGTTAGGAAGTAGACAGCCAAAGAATGCAAAAGTATAATTTGTGAAAGGGTCCAAGTTTGAATATTTGAATGGGAGGAAGGAATTCAAAAGGCGGTGGCCGTAGAGGCGCCTGCACGTGGACGCGTCCATACAACCGTGATCCCGCCGATACGTCAACTTGCCAGTGCTCAGGCTGGTCGCTATCAAAACAACCTCTTTGCAAGGAGCTCTAGGATGCCAGCTCAGGGGACAACTCAGCCCATCCATGGCAATTACCATGGGTCGTGCACATTTCTTCCTAGGTAGAGGCTAGAGAACCTGCTGACCTCGTCTCTGCTTCAGATATTACTCGAAACGGCCTTTCGTGCAGGATGCTCGTTTGGCTGTCCTGTCTCCGACATTATTTCAAAATGCACGTGTTTTAGACGTTGGATGCAACGAAGGTTGGGTGACCTGTGAGATCGGTGAGTTCTGAATGTTCGAATGTCTGTACTGAAACACATGCAAAGTAAGCACGGTCCTGGCGTGCTAGCAAGGTAGTCGGCGTGGATATCGATGACACCTTGATTAGAGCTGCATGGAAGCGGAGACGCACCGTATGGAGCTCACAAGAACCAAGACAGCACGAACAGGTGGCCGACGACGTTGAGACACAAGTATCCTCGAATAAACGCAAGAGGAAGGCCGATCTTGTTGACGAAGCCGTACGTTGCACACAACCGGACTACTTTCCCATGTCGTGTGAGCATATGTTCGGCCCTCTTCCCATCCCCGCCGCAGCACCAGCAAGCAATTCCGCGTCCCATGAATTCCCACACAACATCACCTTTCGGACAGCGGACTGGGTCAGGGACGAGATACCGGAAGATACAGAGGGTTATGATGTCGTGCTTGCGTTCGTGATCATATACACTTACTTGTTACGACGTTACTGACATCACCCTACCACTTCATTGGCTTCGCGTTGTAGCTTTTCCATATCCAAGTGGATTCACCTCAATGGTGGAGATGACGGCATAACGCGTTTCTTCCGCCGTGTTTACTCTGTCTTGAAGTCAGGCGGCGCGTTCGTTCTTGAGCCTCAGGAGTGGGAAACGTACGCAAAGGCGAAGCGCATGGATGCAGTACGTCATGCTATCGGGAGTCTTCCGACGGCCCATCCTCATTTCCGTATGCCAGACATTACGAGAAACCGCTAAGGATCTTAAGTTACGGCCAGACGACTTCGAACATATATTGAGGGAGATGGGATTTGGCTCCGCCGAACATTTAGGCAGGATTGGCGAAGGAGGTAGGCATGACAGCAATTATTTTGCCCGTGTCTTTAGTGACTTACTCGGGCTTTCGTTTTTAATTGCAGGTTTTCGACGGTCAGTCGATATATACTACAAGTTAGGATGATCCTATCACATTAGTGTATTTTACGTCGCAAAGTACACGAAGTCCCTCGTTTCTATTCCGTCTATTTCTGATTACAGGACCTCATCCTCGATAGCCCCACAACATATCAGTCCTCATTGATTTTGACCTCTACGCCAGTCTCCGTCCTCTTCATGCTGACGCTATATTTCGTATATCAGCACGCCCACAAACTTGAACAACGCGCATAGCATCTCACCTTGCAAGGTTCTTCACCACATAGTCGGGCTGCGCGGCATCGACCTGCTCACGGCTATGCGATGTCAGCAGCGCCAGCGTCTTGCACCCTGCGGCCCTCCCACTCCGCACACCAGATGGAGCGTCTTCTACGACGAGACATTTGGAGGCATCCACGCCGCATCTCTTCGCACCCAGAAGGTACGGGTCGGGCCTGCCATTTTGTCAGCATCCACCATCGCAGGGCAGCATAGCAGACACTTACTCCGGCTTCCCCTTCTCCACGTCCTCCGAAGCTACGAACACGTCGGGGACGGGCACTCCTGCTGTCTTCAGTGCCGCCGTCGCATAGCTCCGCGTGGCAGACGTGCAGATCGCCCAACGCGGGTTGGGGAACTTTGCGACCGGCAGCAGCTGTGCGGGTTCAAGTACGATGAGCGGCCACGAGGTAGCGATGGACACTGGATGCAGGATGTGACGACGTACCTCTTCAATGATTTCGCGGACGCCTGGCAGGGCCACGATGCCTCGACGGCCATCTTTCTTGGAGTTAAACACGATCGCCGCCTCGAAGCGCTCCGCCTCGCGCTGCGATGCGCGGATGAGATGCGTGCGAAGAAGGGCAGAGGGGGAGGAAGTGGGAGCACTGACCTCGAGCTCGTCAGGGTCCTCAATGCCGCAGTGTATGCGGAGGTTCTCCACGGTGCGGACGCCGTGCGATGCTGGGCGGGCGTGCAAGTCTCAGCATGGATGTCGCTGCTTGCGCGAGCGGATGGGATGCGCGATGACATACTCACAACTGAGGACTTCGGTCACATCAATCCCGGGATACTTCTCTGCGAAGAGTTCCCATGCGCCCACTACGCCGTCTGTCGAGTCCACGAGGGTACCGTCCATGTCGAATAGGCTGAACATGAGCATTCAGCCCTGTATTGTGCACTAGTTTCGAGCGCGAATACTCACATAGCATCGAAATGCACAGTTGTTGTCGGCATCTGTGACCTGTTGTGTGGGATGGGTGCGCGATTGAGGTTTCGATGACTCGGACATCTGTGCCTCGGAGTTGGTCCGTGAAGGCCGTCTTCCCAAATAGGAAATTCTCGTTGTTTGGATCAGAAGCTCTTGCCAAACAACCACCAGCTCTCTCTTCACGGCGACCACAGGTACCACAGGTGGGTGCTGTTGCTGCTGTATCTCATATCAATTATTGACCATAGATTTGACATCGTGTTGACCCATGTAGCTCGAGCAGAGCAGAATGGATTTCACGTCCAAAGCGATTTTCGTTCCTTCGGAGCTCTGCGACAGGATCATCGATTTCCTCTGGGACACCCCCGTCGCGCTCATGAATTGCAGCTTGACTTGCAAACTGTGGCTCCCGAGCAGTCATTACCACATGTTTCGCTCCAAGTTGGTCGAGCTACGTCGTCGCGACGACTGGAAGCTCTTCGAGACTCTCCTTCGCGGCTCCGCAGAGGCATCCACGGGACTCACAAATTATATATGCAACCTCAAGATTGTTGCATTCGGCGAGTACCAACCTGTCGGCTGCACCTGGCTCACTCTCGTTGGGCCTGGTACCATGCTGCATCAGCTGCTGGCAGGTCTCAGTGCGGTGCGGCGACTTGTGATAGATGGCGACAACTACTATTATGGTTTTGAGGAGATTGCATATCTCCAGTTCATCCATTTCCTCTGCGAGTCGGCATTCATGCCCTCCCTCACGACGCTCCAGCTGTGTTCCATCGTGTTCGAGACTCATGATGATCTCTTGCGCGTGCTATCTGCGTGTTTGCCATTGGCCTCTCTGGACCTGAAGAACTGTTATGTTAGGCATGGGCCTTTGCCATCGGTGCTGCCTATGTCGGACATTTCGTCAGGCAGCATGCGCAGGATCCGGCTAGATGGAGACTTGGGCATTGTCATGAACTCCTCGACATTATCGAGTTTGTGCGAAGCACCCCTCTGGCTACTACAAGGCTCAACCTACGAACTCTGCCCACGTAGACTGACCTGGGATGGCTGTGTCACGGCAAATGGGCAGCCGCTCCTGCGCGACTTGCTGCAGAGGACCGCGTCATCGCTCGAACATGTTGATCTCACTTTGCGCTTCAGAGATGGTGATCAGATACGTGACGGTATGTCCTCAAGGCTGCGTACAGCACATACCTGCTGACGTGATCTTTCAGATTTGGTGGACCTGTCCCCGTGTCATGGACTCGTATCCGCACGTTTTCAAAGCGACCTACGCCTGCACAACGCGCGGGATTGGGTGTGCACAGCCCTGAAGCAAATCTGCTCCACGCGAATGCGCGAGCTTCGCATAGGGTTCAATATGGAGTACAACCACCTGAAGGCAGTGGTTGCGCAAGGCTGGCACTGGGAATGCATCGACCGCGACCTGTGCCGGCTTGGTGCACTCAATCCGCGGATGGTGGTCTACTTTGACTACACCGCTGACTTCGAGCGTTCCGACTTTGGACAGTGGATAGCGAATCTGGTCGCCGACCTCGAGGGCTGTCTGCCGCTTGCGCGGAAGGCGGGTTTACGCATAGCTGTGCATGCAGCGACCAGGGTGCGGTGACGAAGAGCAGTGGTTACAAGTTGGTGAGGAATCCGGCTGATAGTATGGCACGAGCAGATGTAATGCATTCATGGGAAGTGGTACCGATGAAGACCAAGTAGTACTAAGTAGTGACTGTGTACAATTTGTGTATGCGACTTGCGGTTTGAAAGCAGTGGGCACCGTATGGACATACTCAAGTAGAGAGCAGATATGTATACTGTGGCCGTAGATTAGTTGGTATGTTCGAGTTCTGGCGTCTGAGCCAGGCTCCTCGAGACGGCGTATCGACTTGAAGAAGTCTGGCTCACGAATTCGTAGGGGATCGTCGACAAAGAAGGAGCAAGGGCACATGTACACCATTGTTGAATTTTTTGTAACATTTATTGAGTCCCCCTTATAATGGGGACGACAGAATGCTTGTGCTTATCTCCGAGGTCCAAGATCAATCTCACGGGAGTGACTAGTGACCAGTGACCTACCGCGACACAAATATATCACGTCGTTCCTGTCAACTTCGCCACGGCCAACTGTTAGTACCCCGAAGTATACATAGGCCAGGTGGGTGCTGTATCTCATAGTTTTGACATCGTGGTGACCCATGTAGCTCGAGCAGAGCAGAATGGATTTCACGTCCAATGCGATTTTCGTCCCTTCGGAGCTCTGCGACAGGATCATCGATTTCCTCTGGGACACCCCCATCGCGCTCAGGACTTGCAGCTTGACTTGCAAACTGTGGCTCCCGAGCAGTCATTACCATATGTTTCGCCCCAAATCGATCAAGCTACGTTATCGCGACGACTGGAAGCTCTTCGAGACTCTCCTTCGCGGCTCCGCAGAGGCGTCCACGGGACTCACAAATTATATATGCAGCCTCGAGATTGCTGCATTCTACGAGTACCAACCTGTCGGCTGCACCTGGCTCGCTCTCGTTGAGCCTGGTACCATGCTGCATCAGCTGCTGGCAGGTCTCAGTGCGTTGCGACGACTTGTGATAGACGGCCACAACTACCACTTCTTGGGGAATTTCTCGTCTGGATATTTCCAGTTCATCCATTTCCTCTGCGAGTCAGCATTCATGCGCTCCCTCACAACACTCCAGCTGTGTTCCATCGTGTTCGAGACTCATGATGATCTCTTGCGCGTGCTATCTGCGTGTTTGCCATTGGCCTCTCTGGACCTGAAGAACTGTCGTGTTAGGCATGGGCCTTGGCCATCCGACTCGGTACTGCCTATGTCACACATTTCGTCAGGCAGCATGCGCAGGATCCGGCTAGATGGAGACTTGGGCATCAACGTGGGCTCCTCGACATCATCGTTTTTATGCGAAGCGCCCCTCTGGCTACTACAAGGATCGCTCTACGACGTCTGCCCACGTAGACTGACCTGGTATGGTTGTGTCACGGCAAACGGGCAGCCGCTCCTGCGCGACCTGTTGCAGAGGACCGCGTCATCGCTCGAACATGTTGATCTCACTTTGAGCCTCGGAGATGGTGATCAGATACGGGGCGGTATGTCCTCAAGGCTGCGTACAGCACATACCTGCTGATGTGATCTTTCAGAAATGGTGGACCTGTCCCCGTGTCATGGACTCGTATCCGCACGTATCCAAAGCGACCCACGTGTGCACAGCGCGCGGGGTTGGGTGTGCGTGGCCCTGAAGCAAATATACTCCACGCGAATGTGCGAGCTTCACATAGGGTTCGATCTCGGTTTCAACCGCTTGAAGGAGGTGGTTGCGCGGCGAGGCTGGCACTGGGAATACATCGACCGCGACCTATGCCGGCTGGGTGCCCTCAATCCGCGGATGGTGGTCTATTTTGACTACACCGTTGACTTCGAGCCTCCTGACTCTGGAAGCTGGATAGCGGATCTGGTCGCCGACCTCGAGGGCCGTCTGCCACTTGCGCGGAAAACGGGTTTACGCATAGCTGTGCATGCAATGATCACGGTGCCCCGCTATGGTGAGGTATCTAGACACGAGCATTGGTTACAAGTTGGTGAGGAATCCGGCTGATAGTATGGCACGAGCAGATGTAATGCATTCACGGGTACCGATGAACACCAAGTAGTACTAAGTAGTGACTGTGTACAATTTGCGTATGCGACTCGCGTTCTGAAAGCAGTGGGCACAGTATGGACAGACCCAAGTAGTAGACTACTTACCATGCTGGTATATTCGAGTTCTAGCGTCTGAGCCAGTCTCCTCGAGACGCGTATCGACTTGAAGAAGTCTGGCTCACGAATTCGTGGGGGATCGTCGACATCAATCTCTTGTATGCATACTTCACCGAGGCCATGTAAATCCGAAGTAAGAGAGCTCGGAGTCGGGGCAGCCGCGGTGGCCTTAAGCTTGGGTGACTCGCTACGCGCAGCCGTGCTGTGCCTGAGAGCCGCTGACAAAGCCACTGGCGCTGCTGCCCCCATCGTCTTGTCGTCCTCGGCATTGTGCTCGTCGTTCCTTCTCCTCCGCTCATCGCCGCTCATATCCTCGCACCTCATCCCAACCTCGTTAACAACCCCCCCCCCTTTTTGCACTCGCAGTCATCTCGTTCTTGGTTACTTTCAAGCTTCTGCATCCGTTGCTCGGACATCCTTTCTCAACGTGAGATACTTCCGTGCTGGTCTGAGACCTTTCACTAACATATCTGCGCCCATCCTTCAAGTTTTTTTCCACGTACCATGCCTGCCCCTATAACATCATCAGCTCCAAAGCCTACCAAGGCCATCGACAAGCCCTTTCCGCATCCGCATTCCAGGAAGACTCGCATTGTCAGACGACGAGGTCGGGTCCATGGTGGGATTGAGAGCGACGACGAGATCGAGCGGGAGGTCAGGACAGACTCTGACACGGATGATGATCAGTCCTCGCTTGACTCAGAGTCGGACGCAGAGTCAGTCTCAGATGGCGTTCGCATGAACCGCCGCTCTGAAGTTGTGACCCCTAGCACGACTCAGAGCCCCCCGCCCCTCGATCTCGACGCGCACCCTCCGCTCGATGTTGATCTCGCCTCAAAACCCCCCGCCATCGTCTCCGCCGGGCCCTTTGTCGGCGCCACAGACTGGGCTGAGATGGTCTCGGCCGAGCATGCCAATGGCGTGGAGGACCTACCTGTCATCGACTTCGCCGATCTCGACCGCGCGCGCATCGATCAGCACCTCGCGCGCCCCACCCGCCCCCGCAGGGCCGACAAACCCGCCAAGAGACATGTCGCCCAGCGCTCGCTCTCCGCCCCGCCCACTTCTCCGCCCCCTGCGCCGGACGACTCTGCAGGCGCAGTGGCTGAGGAGGAGCCTGTGGCGTCCACGTCGGCACACTCCGCCGAGGAGCCGCACCCACCCCGTCTCCGGGGGCAGTCCGCTCGCCAGGCGTATCAGCAGCGTCTCGAGTCGGACCCGTCCTACGTCCCGACGGTGGGCGAGTTCTGGGGACACGATGACCGTCTTCTGGACAAAGACCTGCGCAGCTTGAGTGGGTGGTGGCGCGGCCGCTGGCAGTCCCGAGGGCGGGGGCGCGGAGCCTTCAATATGCGGGGGAGAGGTGGTCGCGGATTTTTTGCTGGCCGTCCTGTCCCGTCGAATGAGGATGGAGATGGGGGTGACGCGGCCCCGGCCCCGGCTGAGGTCCCTCCTATCGAGCAGCCTTGGACGCATGATGGCTTCGAGGAGATGAAGCGCCGGGACGAGCGCCGCCGTCCGCAGCAACAGCAACAGGAGCAGCCGCAGCCGCAGGTGCAGTTCCGGGGACAACGAGGCTTCGGGTTCCGCGGCAGGAGTGTCTTCATGGGCGCACGTGGGAGAGGCGGCTTTGTGCGTGGAGGCGTGTTGTCGCCAACAGGGTCGCGACAGGGTCTCCCGTTCGGCGCCATTGCCGGGCGCCCGTGGTTTGCAATGAAGCCCGAACGGATGTGGACCAAACAGCATGACGCCTTCCTCTATTTTGATCCAGCACTCAAACCGCGTCCCGGACAAGGCCCAGGCTTCCGTATCAAGTTTCCGGGAGGTGTGGCGCAAGTCATCCGCGGCCGTCCTCGTTCGTTCCATGTGACGTCGGAGGAGCAGGCTGTGGTGTCTCCGAGCAATCTGAGCCAGGATGATGGCGACAAGCAGATCGTTGTTCGGATGCCTCGTCGTGCCGGCAAGGAAAAGGCAAAAGAGGACAGTCCAGCAGCTCCAGTCGAGGAGGCTACTGTCGAGGAAGCGGCAACCACAGGGGCGGAACTTTCTATCGAGGAGGTGTTCACGGTCCGACCACACATTGCGCCCAACCGACGGGTAGATATACCTATACCCCCGAACCCTCCGATCCGTCGCCAATCGTATCCTGTGTCAACTCCTGTTTCTGCTCCCACATCTGCTCTTGCATCCACAATTCCTGCTCTCCGTTCCCAGCCAGACAGTCCGGCGTCAACTTCACATGTACTCGACTCTTGGTCGATGCATAGCCCGGAGCATGCACCAGTGGCACCGTCTCCCCCAGTGGATGATGCTCCTCTGAATGCCCAGATCATAGAGACCGTTCTACGCCATCCGTCATCGTCTGATTTGGGTATTGCTCAACCAGTGCCTTCCCAGGAGGGTCAGCGGCCTGCTCCCCCACTTCTTCATCCTCTTCAGACATCGTTCTCTCCCATTCCGCAGACGTCTCCTTCGTACGGCTCGCCATACGTGTACGGGTCTACACTTCCCCCTGGTATCGCCATGAACCAGCACGGCATGCCATACGAGATGGCGACAGGTCGTGCCGTGTACCTTCAGCCCACTCCCCCTCCGCAGATGTTCACCCCCCGCCCGATGATGCACGGACATATGTCGCACCCTTCAGGTAGCATCCCCTTCGTTCCTTCGCACATGCACCACCATTCCACCGCGTCGCCTGACTTCCTCGCCCACCCGCACACGCCACCGATGAATCCGTTCATCGACCCATCTACTGGCGTGCCGATTTTCGCACCGGCTCGGCAGAGCAGTCGGATCGAGATCCGTGCGCCAACGGAGCAGTTGGAGAACAAGAAGCAGCCTGCACGGCCATCTGGGCTGCGGACGACAGTGTCGAGTTCGGAGCAGTACCCCACTGTGAACGGGGCACCGTCCGCGATGTTCTTCCCGAACGCGTCGGAACCACCCATGCCTGCGGCGGTGGGTGGCGTTGTCCCTGTCAATGGTGCAATACCATCAGACCAGCCCCCGCTGCAGTCACTCGACCCTGCGTTGGCGTACCCGCCGTACCAGCAGCAGTACTATTATCCCGACCGCTATGCCTATCCCGGCTATATGGACATGTCGCCGCAGCCCGTGCAATACGAGATGTACCCTGCGGACCATCACGCCTCTCAGCCTATGATCTACTATTAGTCGCTCTATACGTTGTATCGCCTTTTTTGCAATGCTCTATCATGTTGTGCGTACGTACAGATTTCATGTCATCCGCCAGTTACTTCTCTTGCATCGGTCATGAGCCTCCCCTTCCCATACCCGCAATGCCCTTGCCTCCCGTATTCTAGCCGTCGCGATAACAATGCCTGTACGATTCTACACGTTCGAGGGCAAGACCCTCATGGTTCCCTGGTGTTCGCGGTTTCTTGACCATTGGTTGCATTTTTCCTGTGCCCGCTAGTGTTGAGACCAGTATCCGTAGTATAGCGATTGGGCTTCTTGTGAATATGCAAATATGTCGTCTTCGCTCTGTTCCATTGTGCGCATCAACGTGCAGTCTAGGAGATAATAGAGAAGGCTCGTGTACTTCTAGACATACGCAGAGGGCAACAACATTGCCCTCAATCCCCTAACAGAAACTCTACGTCTACCTCTGCTCTAATCCACCCTCCTCTCAATCTTCGGCACTAGCCACCACATGACGCCCTGCGCACCGAGCAGTGCAACAACGGTGGGCTCCAGCACCGAGATCCCGCGCTTCGTGCTCATGATGCCGACGACGAGCGGCCAGAAGGCGCTCCCGCTCTGGCCGACGGAGCTCATGAGCGCAAACGCGTCCGCGTGCATGCTGCGCGGGATGAGGCGCCCGCCGGCCGTGATCGCGGCGGTGTAGAACGTGGAGATGGCGAGGCCGACGAGGGCCGTGCAGAGCGCGGTGGACGCGAGGAACGGGAGGCGCCACGCGAGGAGCTCGAGCGCGCCCGCGACGAGGAGGTAGAGGAAGACGACGCGCCGCTCGCCGACGAGCAGGTTCAGTGCGGGGAGCGTGATGCGCCCAATCGCGATGCCTGCGTGGGGCGCGCGTGAGCGCGAGCGAGTGCGTATTCAGGCGGGAGCGGGCGCACCGAGGTAGAACGAGGACGCGACCCACGAGGCGCCCTCTGGGCTGCCCTTGCGCACCTCGAGGATGTACGACACGATCCAGCCGCCGCTGGGTGCGGCGCGTCAGTGATAGTGCACTTGGCCGGTGCTTGTTTAACCTACATTGACTCTTCGGCTCTGCGGGACTGGGATTAATCGATAATTGTTTAGAGCTCAAATTGCGGACGAACCCGACGTAGAGCATCAGGAAGATGGCAAGCGTCCAGACCGCCCGACTCTTGAGCGTCTCCAGGAATAACGACGGGGTCGCTCCGTCTTCAGTCACGCGAGCTACCTCGCCAGGCTGTGGAGGCAAAACTTGTAGATTCCGGAAAGCAAACCAGACGATCGCAAAAACAGGAATGTTCATGCCGACGTTAGTAGTGTAAAACAGATGGTACTGGGTGTAAAACCGCCATTGTGATGAGTTATGCCGGGTTCATTCAAAGCGCATGAGTCTTACAGGAACACCACGAGTGACCATGGCTGTGGCAACCTGTGGGCTTGCAAATGCTCCCAGGCCGTAGATTCCATGCAACAGGCCGGTCCACATAAGAGGACTAGGCAAGATTGCGAAATACGCGTTGAAAAGTCCGAGCTGAGACGGGCCATCAAGATGCGAGACGTCGAAATAGCTGTGCCAATCTCACTTGCGTGGAAAAAGCCAGCCCCACGACGAAGAACCCGAAGCACATGACAGCGAAGGACGTCTGCTGCGAGCTGTTGATGATATTCTACGGCGCGAAGATCACAGGTCAGATTGACTCCGACGAGCATTCATAAATAGAGAGATAACTGACACCCATCAATTCCACGATCACTGCTATACAAAGTGCATGACCAAACCCGACCTTCCTGGAGAGCGTTCCAGCAACCCCGGCAGCGACGACATAGCCCAAGAAATTGAACAGGAAGAGGAGAGCGACGTGGGAGTAATCGATCCCGTACGCCTCTTCGATGGACGGAATTAAGGCACCTGTAGCGCCTCCACTGGAGGAACGCGCATCAGTACTTTTTCCGGAACACGAAGATCGTGCGTACTAACTTCCAACCAGCAAGGAACAGCGCGACGAAAGACGCGCCCTTGCGGAGGCGTCGCAATGCGGTGCTTTCTTCTAGGGTCCCCACAGCGGGCACAGCGGGCGCGGCAGGGGGGTATAGATGCTCTGCCACAGTGGTCGTAGCGGCGTGCTCGTCAGGAGCAGCGGGTCCAGCCTGAGCAGGACTTGGAAATTCCGACGCGCTCTGAGGTTTGTCGTCTACGACGAAGCCCGCGAGAGTCTGCTCGGAGATTGTTCGCCTGTACCCTGGCCTGGTCGTAAGTATGTGCTCTGCTCCTTCGACCCAGGGTTCGACACCGGGACTACGCTTGTCTTGTGCATGGTCAGGACTGGTGCGAGTATCGTGCAAGAGGTTGGCTCGTGGCTCGTGTTGGACGGCCGACAGTCCTGACTCGAGGAAGACAGATGGTTCGTGGTCGAAGGCCTCCGACATCTTGGTGGACTAGAGCAGATTTCAAGACAGGAGAACGACCATGATACCGCTTGCGATAGTCATTCTTATCCATCTGGAATCCACAGCTGACTGGACAGATCCACAGAGAGCCTAACGCCTAAGTAGCTGACCTAGAACCAGGACCCTGGAGGTCATAGGATACTGCTCGTAATAATCCATGATGATCAAGCGTCCTGAGAACGATGGCTGATTAATATTGTTGACGAGGATGATGAGCAACGTTAACGATCCCGCCTGCACAAGCTACACGGGTAGTGGACTATTTAGGAAGGTCTCCAAGAACAACCATAACATAACATGTATAATGCACAACACCCGCGCTCAGCTCCCCTCGTCCGTCCCGCTCGCACTCCCGTTTCCATTCGCTTTCGGAGACGTCCGCGCCGCCCCTGGCACTCCGGGGCCCGCGCCCGTGCCTGCGCGGTCTTTCGAGCTAAGCAGGCTCTGGAAGAAGTTCTGCAGCACCTCGTGCTGCGTCTGCCCACCCGTGGGGCTCGGGCCCGCTGACGACGGCGTTGGGCTCGGCGCATTCGCGCGCATCGCCGCCATTGCCGGAGGCACCGTGAGCGACGCTGGCGGCCGGCCGGACGAGGAACGCCCGAGCTTGCGCGCGGCGGCGGCATCGCCTCCGGCGCTAGCACCCGCGACGCCTTCCATTTCGGTGAGCGCGCGCTCGACGTTGGGGAGCGCGAACGAGCTGCTTCCCATGGGCCCGACGATGCCCGCCGCGACGGTCTCGGTGGGATTGCGGAACGCGCCGCGCGGGTCGCGGTCGGCTTCTTGGAGTTCTCGTCGTAGTTCTTCGCGAGGAACGCTTGTTCCGGCGTGGGGTTGTTGAACGGTGGGAGGGGCGGTGGCTGCCCGGCAGAACATCGTCAGTGGTGTTATGTGGTGCAGACGCGTTGGGAATGTGTACCTTCGCGCCTTGATCGGGCACGAGGGCGCTGTACATCTTCTTCGCCCCGGGCTCACCTGTCTCGCCCTCTGCGTAATCTATGTCGCGCTCCCATGCCTCGCCCCATGATTTTGCGTCGAACCCGTCCCGCATCACAGAAATCTTCCCCCAGCTGTCCCACCCTGCCGGTACTACAATCTTGTCACGGTCAAGGGTATTTGGCTTGTGTTGAAACGGGAATGGATTTCGTGCTGGTGCTGGGGCCTCCGAGGCCCCGAAGCCGGGCGTTGGCGCGGGAGGTATGAAGAGGGTGTGGAGGGCATATTGTCGGAGGACTTGTAGCGTGTTTGGTAGAGGTGTAGTGTAGAAGAGTCCGGCACCGTCTGTAGCATCACGTTGAGGGCATTGCGGGCCAACATGATGAGAGAACGCACATTTTAGACAGATTGTCCGCAAGATTTGCATCACTCCGTCCGTCCGCTCTTCCCACTCTCCGCCCTTACCTTTCACCATGCCACCCATCCCAGAATTTCCTGCCCCGATCATGTCGCTGCCCTCGTCTATCAGGTCTGCCTTCGTGCATGCGACAATGACAGGCACGCCCGCTGTATTATGCGTCAGTGTTCCCGGGCCGAGCGGCAATAGTGTGCTCGACATAGATGAGGATGTGGCGGGTAATGGTTCAGCTGAGGGCTCGGTGTAATGCAGCAGATACGACTGTACTGCGAAGATTCATGTCAACTGAGTGACGGCATAAGCAGGTGAGGGCTCACGGCGTTCGCGATTCTCCTCCCGGACAATCTCGAGCTCCCGCGCACGGTCGCCCTTTGCCCACTTCTCGACCCACTCGAGCCATGTCTGCAGCTCTTCGACAAAGGTCCATGGCCGCGTCCAGTCGAGCACGATCATTACAAGTGTATGTGGCAGACAAGTGCGCGGGGGGAGGAAGTGGGGGAGGAGCGCGGTATATGACGCTGCGACGGCCGGTACAGTGTATACAGACAGCCGCGCGAGGGTATCTGGGCTCACAGAGGTCCGTTAGCCCAACAGGCGCCACCCGGCTGGGTGCACGCACACCGGGATTGTGCCTCACGCACCTTCATCGGCATCGTCTCGGACGTCGACCCAGTCGTATCCCACGGCAAAGTCGGACCTCTTGTCGCCATTGCCCTCGTCTGCCGAGGGCTTCTGGGTCAAGGCGGAGACGAGGGTGGACTTTCCAGACGATGGCTGGCCGAGGACGAGCACCTGTTTGGAGGGTATTGAGCGCGATGTGGAGACGGAGTCGAGGATGGAGGACCAGAGGTCTTGGGGGGGAGCGTCGGGCGAGGATGGGCGGGAGTCGTTCATGGTCTCTGTCCCTGAGCCTGAGCCTGAGCCTGCGCTGTTCTCTACCACTTCCCGTTATGGCAACTTCCCCTTCAAACTCCGGCGACGCGACCGCCGCGCGCGCACACTCACTCACTCACTGCCGCTTTCCTCCCGCAGTCACCGTGCACCCGCACATCCAGTCCACCCCCGAGCCGTCGTACCTCGACGCCATCATGGCCGCTGCAGTATCCATCCCGGAGCACAAGCTCTTCGAGTCCCCCAATTCGCGCACAATCGAAATCGGTCCATGGGCCATTACCGCGCGCACCAACCCTATCTCCAACGCGCCCGAGTGCGACGCGCTCCAGGCTGCCCTCGGTGGTGTTCCCTTGCCGGAGATGACATTTGGAAATAACGCGCTCGAGCTGCAGCATCGCCCGAGTGGGTGGCGGTACGTGTTCCAGACAGAGGCTGCACTCAAGGGCGTGAAGAACGGAGAGATGGGGGAGGGCGATGGCGGGGTCAAGGTTGGCTATGCAGACGCATGGCTGCGTAGTCGGTATGGATATTTTTCAGCGCTTTATCGTGCAGATTCATCCGCTAATGGCACAGTAGCACAGGGCCGTCGCCCGAACTGCCTATGCCAAAGACAGTCCCGACAAAGCCGTACGATTGGACGTACACAACGACATATCCGGGGCATCCCATCTCGCCCTCTTCGCCGGTTGCATGGCAGCCTGCAGACCCTGCCAACCCGGTACATATCATCCCGCTCGCCGAACTGACGCGCCAGGATCCCATTTTGTTTTATGCAGAGATCCCTCTCTTCGAAGATGAGCTGCATGACAACGGCGCCTCCCACTTCCTCGTACGAATCGTGAGTACGTCTCCTCGAGCTCGCACATATGATGTACAGTATCGACTGGTCCTTGCGGTGTAGCGCGTGATGCCCACCTGCCTGTTCATCCTCTCGCGGTTCACCCTTCGTGTGGATAACGTGCTCTTTCGGAATTACGACACACGGATATACCACTCGTTCACCTCGTCCCCGCCTCTCCTCGTACGGGAGACGAGCGGCTGGGAAGCCCCATATGACTGGGTAAAGCGGGTACGTTCCCTTTCGATGCGCTGAGTCGATTTTTGCGCATGTTGAGGCACATGCGAACGTTAGCGGCTCCCCAAGCGCGACGACCTGACACCTCTCACCGATCCTATGTGGATAGCAAAGATTCTGGCCGACATGCCATCGGAGGTGTCGCAACAGGCCGGCGCAGGGACGAGATGGAGTGGACTTGGTACAGTGGCGCACGTCGCGGTCTTGCAGACGTCAGATGCATAATGCTGTGGGTGTGCAGGAGACATGAAGTCTCTCGAAAAGTCCGTGCAGTACCCCTTCTCCAATATGTAGCAAATAGTGCTGTATATACTCGTGACAGATCCACTGTGTTGTTCCGACAATGTGCCTCCGCTACTCATGTACAATTCTTCTCAATCTACAGGATAATTACAGACGTGATGGCACAGTCGTATCTATCTACAGCCCCAGGCCCATCAACACGCCCGTCAACCGCTCTGCAACTTCCTCGGGCTCCTGCCTCGCCATCTCCATCGCGCTCAGCAATTTCTTGATGCCGATGTTGAGGTTACCCGCCTCGTTGTCCTCCCCGTCAGGCGAGCCGAACCCGGCCTGTGAGAGCATGTCGATCGCCGCGCGGCGGTCGCTTGACGAGCGGAAAAGCTCGACCGACTGCATCACAGTGTCAACTGCGCGCAGGCTCGAGATTGGCGGGACGCGCAGCTCCGCGTCGAACGTCTCTGAGAGCCCGAGGTCGGTCAAGACAGGGCGCAGCGAAGAAGTCGCGATGATCAACAGGCGGCGGCCCTAAGAAGCATGGGATGAGTCATAGCGGACGGGACAGGGACAAGACACAACGGACCTTGGGTGGACGCCGTCCAAGTAGCACCATTAGCGTTTGCAGCACCTGGTTAGAGAAGCGCGGTCCGATAGGAGTAAACTCTACACCCCCGGTCAATCCACGTGATAGGCCGGACATTTTCATGAGTACTCACCGAGCAGCCGCTCCAAGCTGTCCACAACGATGACGCTGAGCGGACTCTTGTAGCTGTCGGTGAAGACTTTGTTGATCGCTGCTACTTTCTGCGACTCGGAGAAGCCGACCATACTGTCGGGCGACAGGAGCTTCATGAAGGGGTACTGGGACGCCTGCGCGATCGTCGCGGCCATGGCCGTCTTGCCGGAGCCCGACGGGCCATGCAACAGCACGCTGACGAGCGGCGTGCGTGTGGACGAACGCACCTGCTCGACGAAGAGTTCGCCTGAGTGGAGGACTTCCTGTGAAGTGTGCACATATTGAGCCAAAGTCAGGGGAACACAAGGCACCAGGTAGACTTACATCAACAGTCTTCGAGAAGTGGATGATCCCGTTCTCGACGACCTGTTCGAGCTCTCCCTTCGCGACACCAAACGCAGGCTGCACTTCTTCGAGTGCGTTCATGAAGTCGTTGCGGTTTACGCGGAGGTTCTCGATGTCGTCCGAGATGCCAGCCAAGGTCCCGACCTGCCTTGGACACTCAGCCATCTGTACACGCGAAAGGACCACGAACGACCCCACGGACCTTGACATGCCGACTGAACGAAAAACTCGTCGCACTCTTGACAAGACCATTAATCTCTGCACCTGAGAAGTTCTTCGTGAGTTGAGCGAGCTCGGCGAGGTCAACATCGTCCTCCATTATGCCGTTCGTGCGCATCTTCGCAGTGTGGATCGTCAGGATCTGGTACCGCCCTTCTCGTCTGGCAGCGAGATCTCCATGTGCACTTCCAATCGCCCTGGCCGCAGGAGCGCCTCATCGATCATGTCCATCGGTTCGTCATACCAATGATCAGAATATTGTTCAGTTGGTCCACACCGTCCATCTGTCCGCAAAATGCTACTGAGCTATTGTCGTACACAGGCAGCATGTCGTGAGACCCACCTTGACAGAAGTTGGTTGACGACACTGTCCCGACGCCCGTGCCTCCGCCTGTGGATCCACGCTGCTTGCATATCGCGTCCAGCTCGTCGAAAATAATGATGTGGAGGCCACTCTCATCCTTTTTCGCTTTGTACTACGACAACAATGCCGTAAGAATTGCGTACACATGCAAGATGGATGGGGACAAACCTCTTTCTCCGCATCCTCGAAGAGTTTCCGGATGTTCTCTTCCGAGGCACCAACAAACTTGTTGAGGATCTCAGGACCATTCACAATCTTGGGCTCGCGTGCATTCAACATCTTCCCGATCTGTCGCGCCATCAAAGTCTTCCCGGTACCCGGCGGCCCGAAGAGCAGGATACCTGTGGATGGTTAAAACATGCATAAACTATCGCAGAGTCATTTTCACCTTTGACGTGCTGGATACCGAGCTTCTCTACGAGACCCGGTGGGAAAACACGCGATGCGAACGCACGACGGAAGATCGAGCTGAATTCCGAGTCCAATCCACCGATGCCCATGTCCTCGAACTTGAAGTTGGCGGCGAGAATAGCATTCGGAGGAGCTCTGTGTCATGAAGTTGAGTCTACGCTCGGCAATGAAATCACCGAACCCACTTCTTCGCACTCGACTTGATCTTGATGGCACTCTCGCTCGCCTTCATGATCGTCACGTCTGTCTTCTCCATCACGACACCGTAGTGCGACCCGTGAGCAGGGGCACCTCGCCTCTGTGCATCGGCGAGATGGACGACGCTCAGACTCTTGACGGTGCGCGCAGATTCTGGCCATGAAACTCGAAGACGAGCAGTTCGCCCGCCGAGAGGACATACCGTTGAATGCCTTGAGGAAATTGCGCGCCATGTCGTCTGCTGAGAATGTCTCGGCGACCTCATGTCCGCGCCGCAAAAAGCCAACCTGGATGTCAATGCTTTGGAGATATGGCGGGCTCGAGGGGAGCGGCTCGACCGTCACTTCGTCTCCAGTCAGCGAGAGACCAATCCACTGGCGCTGCATTGCGGAGGCACCGATGGTTGGGGGAGAAGCTTCCCGGTATCGTCGTGGCTGGTTCACAATCAATACATGGATTTGTCGTCAAGATAACGACTGCTTACCGCACTGTCAACGGGAAACTTTGCTTCACGAGAACATGCTGGTCCTGTTTAAAATCGGACGGGTGTACAATGATGCAATTGGTCAAGGCAAGTTGGTCGCTAGGACAGGATGCAACTCCGAAACTGGACGGAGAGCAGTGAGATGGAGATACATGTATGGGCAAGACAGCTGACATACGCTCCAGAATGTTGTCCTTGTCGTGAATGTGCTCGTTTCTCATAGGAGGTATCGTCGTATCTTGGCGCAGGATTGCGCTGCACATATCTGCCTGGTTCATTGGGTGTTTGACTGCTACCTGGTGGTAAGCGAGAATAAGGTGCTTGGGGGGCGGAGTCGGCTGGTTAGATCGGAAGAAACTCATGGTGGTGACGACCTGAGCTGCACCGCAGCTGTTGGCTGGTGGTCGATTTATGCGTCGACCTAGAGCGTACGTGTAATGTTCACTACAGACGTGGACGCCGACTGTAACATACCGCAGTTGCCGAGTCGTGGCTGTGGCGACGGACCACGGCTTGGGGTTAGGTCCTCTTAGGTCTTGTAAGGTTAAGGTTATAGATTGTTCCTTCGCGCCACGCACGTGCATCCACTTTTCCACTCGTCCACACAGATGCCACCCTCTACCGACGAGAAGGCAGGCTTCTCTCTCGAAACTATCCTCAGTGGCGACCATGATGACCTGGAGCATCCAACTGCGAAGGACATCCCTGACGGGTGGGATCAGGACGGCCATGTTGACACCACTGTTCCGCAGGGCTACTGTGTAGAATGCGAAGGTGTGTACGTGTCCTATGTATATCGGAAGCTGCCTTTCAATATATTACTGTCCAGATCAGCCCGCTCAGGTCTACTGCGAGACATGTTTGGACAATTACTGCGAAGTGTGCTTCTCGTCACAGCACCGCAAGGGCACGCGTAAGCGGCATGCGACAAAGCCTCTTTCCGGACAGCGCGAAAAGAAAGCCAAGCTCCAAAACGGCGCCAATGGCAAATCGAGTGCAGATGCAGATGCAGTGAGCCATGATTAGATCATCCAGCGATATGTGGCAATTGAGACAAGTGTCACAAAGATGCTCGCGGACGAGGATCTCGACCACGAGCCAGAGCGCCCCACTTCACCCATAATCCTCGAGTCTAATGTCGGAGAATGGTTCGTGGATCGTGCAAAGTTTATTCCTCTTCGCCTCACCCTCGGCGAGCGCAAATACCTTCGCTTACTCGAAGCCGCCTTGAACGTATCCGAGTACACCGACAAAATAGATACGATTGGATTCGGGCTGTCCAAAGCCAAACGAATTGTGCATCAAATCCGCGAGCTATGTGCCATCCTTTCCGGCCTCCTCCTGTCTGCGGACTACAAGCAAGGCCAAGAGTTGTTCTCGGATCGTGACTTCGAGGCGAACGAAGAGTTTTACCAGCAGCTCTTCGAGCTAGGACGACGTCATAAAATCATGAATCCGGACAAGATGCGTTCAACTTATGGGAAGTTAATGTACTTGTTGCAGGTCAGTTTGCATAATGCTCGCGATCGTACACTCTCATTCGTCCCCACATCAGGACAGCCAAACACCAGAGGTCAAGGATCTGCTCAACTTCACGTGTGTAAAACCAATCAAGTCCGTGCACTCAATCTTGGAAGAACATGCCGCGCTTAATCTGCTTCGTGACGACCTGGTGGCGATTGCGACGAAGGAGATTTATGCAGAAGGCCGGTCGCGGCGCGAGGTCCAGAAGGACATCAAGGCAAAGGAGCGGGCGATTGAGACACTCGCAGGTCGGTACGCGCGCGGCAGCCTGAGCGAGGAGACTGTTCGGCAGTGTCTGTACAGCATCGGGGACAACCACGCGTTTTTGCGGGTAAACCGGGATCCATGCGACAGGATGATCAGTTACCTGAAGGCACATTTTCACCCTACGGACGCGAAGGACGCGAAGAGCAGTCTTGCAATCCGGAGCGGGAAGGGTGGTGCGCGACTCACACACGACCACACGAGGCAATATGCATATGTGATCCAAAGTCTAACGCTTTGGCGCGAGATTCTACATGGTATTATTTTGGGTCAAATTCTCATTGCGCAACACTGACCTAGTTGGTTCAGATATGTTTCAACTCTGGACTCTTGCAGAGCAGGACCTCCTCTCAGAGAACGTGTCATACAGGCTACGCGACACAGGTCAGGGCCTGAACCGCGTGCAGCCGGCCCCGAAGACCTCGCGCATGATGCATTCAATACTGAACCGCGCGCAGAAGAGCATCGGGAGCTGGGTCGGCTCGTCAGTCATCCACATGGGTGACCACAACGTGCCAAACGCACTGATGTTCATCGGTACGCGTCCCTCTATTAGCGACAGACTACATGGGCTAACATGACCGTAGACAAGTATTCACAAATCTACCGCATCTTGCTTCCGATCTGTAATACGCTCCAGCAAATCCCCGAGCTCGCGAAGAATCCAGCCTTGCGCTCATATATCGATGACGAGTTCGGCTCGCCCGACGGTCTTGCGCGCGAGATATTGAGCGACTTCTTCCGTCATGGTTTCGATGGGTCGGGTGCAGGAAACTACTTCGATGCAGGTGTGTTGATTGAAATCTGTTTTCCGAGAAGACGTCTTGATGCTTGGGTTGTCTAGGTTCTTGTATCGATGGGCGGTTGACGAGTGCATGGAATTGGTGCTCGACGCTTGAGAAGAAGCGGTTTCTTCCCTGTTTTCCTACTTGCAGGTGAGGGCTTTAGTATCTCAAATCACGCGGTGCTTTTCTTACTCCTTTCAGGATTCATTGGCTTTGACGGCGAGTGGTGATTCGCAGCTCATGGTGTTGTGTTGTATACTTGCTATCGTGCTGGGCTTCGATCGTTGTAGAACAGACACTACACAACAGCTGTTACATTGATCCTATACTACTAGAATGCAACATGGTGTCATACAGCTACGTATACTCCCAGCGAACTCATCGGTCACACCACTGCCGCCTCTGCGCACCCAGTGGGTCGGAAAGCATTCTTCCGTTTTCAACACAAGTGCAGGCTCATGCAGCAGCAGCGGTCTGCGCAGGCGCGGCGCTCGCCTCGATCCCGCTCGGCGCGCTCGCAATCACACTGGGCTGCGGCAACTCCGGGCCGTGTTCTTCTTCCGCGCCGCTGCCACTACCTCCAGCACATCTACCAGGCCCGTCTTCCACGCGCCGAGCCGCTTTTCAAGGAGCACCCATTGCTCGTGCCCGAACGCGCGCACTGCGGCACGCGTGATGTGGAGTGTCTGCGTGGTTTGCGAGAGCCGCCAGTCAGCAGCCCTGTGCGGATCACTGCAAGATAGGACGGAATCAGCATGTACACAGAAGGAGCGGACCAGTAGTGCCGCACCGTCGATGACCCAGCGCTCGACATGGGCCGGCTCGACCTGCAGGGCGTGGCGATGGTGGCGTATGGCAGGTCGCGTCCGATGTTCTGGAAGCCGAGTGTGGCGAGGCTGAGCAGGCGGATTTTGCGCTCAGCTGTGTCTTGTCCAGATCTGCATAAGTGCCGAGCACAGTGTCGTTAGAGATCGGCCGGACGGCCACTTCATCGGTGGGACCATTGATGACGAAATGTGCTCTTACGTATGTCACGAAAGCATCTGCATGGCTTTCTGCCCATGCCGTGTACTGCGGGAGGCCCTCGTTGAGGAATATCTGCAGCAGTGAAAAGAGTTCGTGGTCCTTTGCGGCGACCACAGCGTCGAGCCGGAACAGGGGGTCATAGTCGAAAAGCGAGGGAAGCCGAAGGGCAGTCGCAATAGCATCGAGCGCTGCAGACTGCACTGCTGGTGAATTCGAAGGAAGCGATCGGACGTAGGAAAGCTTGTATTCGTATGCTTTTTCTCTGTAACGATGCAAGTGTATCAGGTTATATGGCGATTTGACACTGCGGCGCGCACGTTGACTTACGACTCGCCTGATTTCACATATGAATCCGCGATGAGTTTGAGGAAATTAGATTTCGCTTCCGGAGAGACATCCCATTCTGCAAGCCACTTTTCCACGTCGGCTCTTGAGAAGCCGATCAGATTCAGCTCGTCGTTCGCGCTTGCAGCCTCGATGAGGGTGGTGTAGACTAGCAATCGCAAACCGGACCGGCGAGGAATGGCATTGCCTAGATTTGACAGTCTGAAATCAGGAGGGTCAGATGTAGGGAAGACTCAGTGTGTTCCGAGAGAGAAATCGCACATTCGGTACTTGACAGTCGCGTGGTCCGAGGATGAGGAAATGACTTGAAGGAGATCGGTCAAGCGTGTTTGTGTGTCGGGGGAGTCGAGTGATAGTAATGCCAAGAAGTGTGAGAACAGCAAGTTGAAGAATCCTTCGATTTCTGAGCAGAGAATCAAAGTGAGTGATGCACAGTGAGATGAGTGCGCAACCGGTGCACCTTTGTCGGAACCATCCCCAAGCCCCTTCACGTCACCGAGCACCATGGTGAAGACGGTTCTTCTGCGATCCTCGTCCTCGTCGATGGGCTTACCTCCCTCCGGGACCACCAGGGCATCTTGGAATGGCTGCGCATAGCTTGACCGCTGATCTTCAGGGAGAGTGCGTGCGAGATACTCTACCAACTCGCGGATCTACGCGCAAAAGTCATATGCGTTTCACTTTCTCAGGTAGGTTCCTTTGCACACCTGCTCGGAGAAAGTTCCCTCAGCAAAGACAGATACGGAATCTGCTACCGCCATTTTCTGCAAAGCTTTGAGCGAGGAGGAGTTGGATCTGAATAAAGCACAATTAATTTTCCGGAATGAGGACCAAACACCACCAAGCAAAGTCTGATCTGAGATTTGAATCTTACGACAGCGCTCCGAGTCGGGCGGGACGATGGCGCGGGCCCTCGCAGGATCACTTTCTCCATATTTTTTGATTTCATAATCTCACACATACAAAACAACCCACACTTGTCTCCCTCGGGCGACAAGGGCTGAGATAAATTGGGCCACTTATCTAGCTGAAGCACATCGTTCTGGGTGCCGGTGCTAAAGATTGACATACATGATATGGGCATGTGTTGAGACGAGAAGATCTAATAATGATAGTTACAATGTCGGCTGACAGTACGTCGTTTCTCAAGACGGTGTCATTTTCTCATTCTCTTCTTGAACCGTTCCATGACCTACGAGGGTCGTCGATGTCAGTTAATTAGCGCGACACAACTCGGGGAACACACCATCTCGTCCGTAGCCATTTGCGGTCGGTCGTGGTGAGGTCGCCGTTCATGCTCTTCATGAGATATGCCCATTGCCTCCAGCTTGGCATCGCGGAGGATGGCCGCGTCAGACTTAGTCTTGAGGTTTGGCCGATAGACTGAACGCTGCACTTAGCTCAGTCAGAGTGAGGGGTCGAACTGACTTACAACGGGATCCAGCGAGATGCTCCTCGTCGTTCGTATTCTGCTTGCGATCACGCCGTTCGTCGTTGATCATCCGCTTCGCCTTCTCCGTCTCCTCTATGTTCTTCAATCGAGTGCTGTGCGTCCGATACTAGTCAGGGAAATACTTGAACGATGGCGAAGAAATATACACACTCCATCCCAAGGTCAACCTCCGGTATAGCTGTCAGCATAGCCAAACTGTTCGTGACGCTGCCTCCTCCTGCTCCTTCCGCTCCTTGTCGACCTTATACCGGTCCGGGACGCGGAAGAGCTCAGCGTATGGGTCCGCAGGACCAGTATCGCCCTCCGGCTCGTCCTGGGGACCTTGTTTGAGTCTCATATTCTCTTCGATATACGCCATCCTTGTGAACAAGCGGGATTCAGCAACGTATCGGACGACAAAGGCAACAGGACCGACATGTGCTTGTCGACGTCGAGCACGTTCGTCTGCTGGGTGAAGTTGTTCGTCCGCACCACACGCCTCGCCTTGGCCTCGGCGTCGTCCTCATCTCTGCATGGTCCGTGAAATGAGAACACGCGCAGAACCGGGGAGCATGAAGCACGCACTCCTCCTCATTGTCGTTGCTTTCCGCAGCCTTCTTCAGCCCGCCGAGCTCCTCCTCGCCTTCGCGTGGACGTTTCCTTTTCTTCTTCGCATCGCCCTTTGTGAGTCTGGTCGCATCTATGCCTTCCCTGGCACGTCGGAGCTTGCGTAGCTCAATGAGGTCTGCCAAACTGTGCAGTGAGCACGTCAATTCGGACGTTCCGGACAAGCTGGCGCGAGAATGGCTGGAGTAACTTACTCTAGCTTCTCGTCTTCTTCTTGTACATCCCCGTGAACGGTTGGCTCGTCTTCTACGTCGGGTGACCTCTGACGAAGACGCGGTTGAGGTCGAGTGCGCTTTCTGATCATGGATGTAATGGACAGGCCGGCGTCACAACGGCCGCCGCCACACCAATTCGAGACGTCTGCATGCAGTCTTTTCTCGAAACCCGCACCACATCAGAGATGAACGAAACACGAGAGCCCTCCATATCATATATGGGTCTAGATGCATACATGACCTACGAAAGCGAATACAAAAGTCCACAACGGACACCGACATGGAGAAGAAGTACAGCACTGATATGAATGGTCCATGTTCATACCATGACTGAAACGTTCAAACGTGGCCTAAAATCCATTCACATGCGCATCGACCGCTGGAGAGACGGATCGCGGCGTCGGTAGTTGAAGACCGGTGTGAAGTCTATGGTACCAGTCTCCCTCTGGAACTGCGACACCATGGACAGAAATCCCTTCACTGTGGGACACGGCTGTGCCACCTTCTGCCGAAGCAGTAACTTGGGCTCCCGCCGGTGAATATGACTGTTCAGCCTCACGGACGCTGTGCGGTTCGTCCGAGTGTGGAGAGGCATAACGTGACAGCAGAGATTCAGGCGGCCGAATACCCCCTCGGCGAAGACGAGGTCGACTCTCATCGTGATTGTCGGGAGTACTAGTTATGTGAGGGGGAGATGGTGCAGCAGAATCCGGCGCCGTAGGTGCAGCCGCCGTGAGACTATACCACAGCTGCGACGACGACTGGCCGCCCGAGGGCGCACTGGATGGTGGCTCTGGTGGATTGCTCACAGCTCGGCTGGACTCCGCATCTCTGGATTCCACGGGAAAGCGCCTCCAACTTCTTGTCGGCGATGGGATTGAGACCATGGGCTTAGGGGAAAGAAGCGTCGCGTCACGGGCTGCACACCAGGGGGAGGTAGTGTCGATGTGGATGGCTCATCCAGTACAGGGGATGTGTCCCTCATCCGGAATCTCCACATCCCGTCTCGTGAGTTCTCTGACGAGACACCTTCCTGTTCCTCGGAGTGACCATTTTGTCGAATCGTGGATCTGCGCCGATGCGTGAATTCATTGAAATCTACGGTTCGTGAACGGATGGGACGACGGATGATATTTTGCCGAGTCGATGTCGGCACAGAAGAGCTGGGCTGTACAGTCTGCACTGTCCAGGTGCTGCTCCGGGTCACGGAAGGTAGACGTTGTGGGGGCAACGGAGGCGGGCTGGGTGTGAAGAACGGGCGAGCGTCAAGGTATTCGGGCGAGCCAGTAGCCATAGCTGTGTCTGCGGAATGTATGTGACGGCCTGCATCATAGGGAAAAGGCAGGTAGGCATCGTGCAGTTCGGAATTAATCCGGAATCCCTCATATGGGGCACCACTAGAAGTCACGGAGCCATCGTCTTCCTCTTCTGATTGCTGGGCTTGCTCCGCTTGAGATCCGAGGTAGCCTGCAAGTGCCAGACCGCGTCGACCCCCACTTCTGCTGGATCTTGTACGAGGGGACGAATACACATGCAACGGCGCGGCCTGCATGCGCAAAGACTTTGCAGTGCGCTCGGATATTAAGCGGCGGTCTGAGTCACTACGCAAACGGCGTTCAGCCATTTCCTAGTATACCGAAAACGTGTAAGACTGCGTGTGAGATGGTGCAAAGGACCGCTTACCTTGACCAATACGTCTATGAGGGTGGCTGTGAACGAGTCGCCTTCATCTAACTCCTCCACAAATGTCTCGTAAGAAATAACAGGCTCGTCCTGTCTCTTCTCCCTCTCTAGCTTCATCCTCCTGACTGACCCCGTGCTGGACGGCCGGGATAAGCTGAGCTGCGTGAAAAGAGAGATATGTAGGACGTACACCATGTTTTTGACTTTGTTGCGAAGAACATCGTCGCAATATTCCAGTGTCCTGACAACCATCGTGAGTTAATTGACGAAACAGAGAGCATGCAGGTAGGACACCGACCATTTCCCCATGGCTGCTGCTGCCTGGAGGTCGTTTCTGCAGTCGTGAGAGCGATACGTACCGGATTGGTAACTGGTATTTGGCTCTATTTGGTGCCTACAAATCAGGCATTGTTCTGGCCACCGGTTCCCCATCCGTCTTTCTCTCCCACCACCATCTGCACCCGTCTTCGAAGTACCCGCCGCTGCTTCGTCGCGCATCTTTTGGTGTCCTTGAGGTATGTTTGAGCATCCTGATGCTCGTATACGGCTAGTTCATGTAGCATAGTGATAGTTTCATTCATTGTTGAGCACCGCCGGCCACACATCCTTTGAAGTCCCTCGACTGCATTCCTCCTTTCACAATCCTATCATCCGCGTAGCCCACATTTGCCATGGCCTATTCACAACCGTTCCCATTGGCTCAGCCTGTTCAGAAAGTCCAGCAGCCGACTTTCGGTCCCGACCTCGCGTGAGGCTCGTGTGTCCGGAGTGCCGCGACCCGAATCCGAACATTATCGAGGAGTTCAGCAGCGGTGATCTTGTTTGTGGCACATGTGGGCTCGTCTTGGGCGATAGGGTGTGGACACGAGGAGTGAATGGCGGGTAAGTTTGTACCGGCATTCCACTCGGGTCATCAGCATGCTACTCTCTCACCAACATGACCCACTTGTAGACGTTCGCCAATGAGAGGGTGATGATCCGTCGCGTGTTGGTGCCGCGTCCGACCCTCTCATGGAGGGTATTGAGCAACTTGATACCACGATTCATTCCGCGACGGTGGCTCGGGCATCGCACGTGAACTACAGCGTGCAGCATCGCGGTCCTCGGCCTCTCGTGCCGAGCGTAATCTCCTCCAAGCTTCCGTGACATCGCCTCATGGTGCGACCAATTCTCTCTTCCTAAAACCATCTCGGATATCGCAAAGCAGCTCTATAAGCGGTCCGACGAGGAAAAGCTGCTTCGCGGCAAGTCTCTAGATGCGGTTATTGCCGCGTGCATCTTCATTGCGTGCCGACAGGCCCATGTTCCGCGCACGTTCCGGGAGATTTGCACCCTCACCCATGTCAGCAAGAAGACGTTGGGTCAATGCTATAAGGCCCTCGAGCAAGCTTTCAACCTTACCCTGGCGCTTCGGGTCCCATGGACCGCCGCCTGCAAAACGCGCTCACTGGCCCGGAGGATTTGTTGATTCGGTTCTGCAACCACCTCGATCTCCCGCCCAACCTGCAGCCCATCTGCCGAGAGATTATCATAAAGGCGCGCGAGCTGGGTATCGCGGATGGACGTTCGCCGGTGTCTATCGCGGGTGGCGCGATTTACTTCACTCCCATCTCCTCGGAAAGGTGAAGAGCGCGCGCGACATCAGCACGGTTGCCGGCGTTAGCGAAGGTACGATCAAGCTCGTTTACCGGCTGTACTACGCGGAAAAGGAGAGACTTGTGAAGGAAGAGTGGATTGCGGATGGGAAGGCGTCGTTGAGCAGGCTGCCCATGGACAACTCCAGCAAGTGATTGTTCAGATTGGGACGTCGCTTCCTGGGGGAGGGATCGGAATGGTATGTGTACGCTCAAGCATGGGATGGACTTGATATAATCGTTGTCTTGCATTATTGTCTGTATCATTAATTTGGTTACTCCTCCATGCAATGGTTATTTGTGTTCTGTGTAAACCGGCGGGAGATATCGGTATATCATATCCAAGTCGTAGTTCACGCGGTGAATGCAGCAGCCTACATCATGAATACATACATGCAAATTTATCTCCTGCCTTTTTTACCCTTCCCCTCCGCCTTCGCGTGTTAACGCGGTGCTGCCTTTTCCTTTGCTCACGACCGGATGGCTTTTCTGACATTCAACACGTCCCCCCCGCCCCCGCCGTCTCTGGACGAATTCTTTGCCCTTTTCGCCAATGGTTCCCGGTCAAGTTTGGAAAGTATGGCAAGATTTTTGGATTTCTCAGCCGTAGCAGATACCTCAGCGGGTTCAAACTGATTTCAAATGCGAGGGTTAGCAAAACGCATGAACGACCGAGGATGCAGCACGCGCCTTTCGCTTCACACCCTTGAGTTTCTTCTCGCCTTCCAATTTCTTGTCAAACTTGCCCATACTCGCGGTACTCGCCCTTGTAGTAGCAAGTGTCCTGTCAATGTGCGTCTTGCGTTCTGATGGTGCAGCAGAACCTGCGCTCGTGCTCGCGCCCTGGTGCTGTGCACGAGCGAGATTTTGCAAATGCTGCTTCTCGTTCTTGGCGACCTTTGCCTTCCGCGCATCTCGTGCGACCTTTGCAGGATCGTGATCCACGTCTGCACCAAAGACATCCTTGACTTTTGCGCCAAGGCACAAGGTAGGATGGGCGTACCGGCACTGGCAGGCACTTCTGTGAGCCACTGTCCCTCCTCTTTCTTGTTCGCGCCCTTCCATCCCCACCGGTCGACCCATTCTTGCCGCTCCTCATCCCACTCCTTCTTGTCCCGTCGCTTGTGCTGGATGCCCTTGGCTGCCGCAAATTTCTCCCATTTCGTAGGTGGCTTGGGCTTGGGCAATGGTTTGGCGCGCGGTAGCTGTGTAGTGGGCGAAGGGAGCTTGGCTAGAGGGCCATCGGGGGAGGCGGTGGAAGGCAGAGAAAATAGTGTGGCGATGAGTGCTTGGACGCCGTCGCGAGTTGTGGAAAGCAGATATTCCTCGAGGTTTGCTCTGCGGGTCGTTATTTCAACGTTGCCCGAGAAGATACGATGCTCTACTCACTCATAGCTATCTGTGTCAATGGGATTAAGGTCGGTTACGGTAAGAAATCCGGCGTCGATCTCGAGTGGGATGTCTTTTTCGACGGTCACGGATTTTCTTAAGAAAAAAGTGTGAAAATCAATGCAATGTAAGGGTCGCATGCTGCGCACTGTTTTTCTGCGTGTGCTGCGAGAATATCAGAGACGTCCATGGTGGTAGATCGCTTGTGGTCGTCTTCACGGGCCTGCAGAACTGAGGAAAGTTAATTCCGGCAAGGACCGTACGCAAACTCTCAAATTAGGGTTAGGTGCATGCCTGGGTCTGTCTGCCCTCGGCCGCACGCTCGCCGTAACTATATCTACCCCGCACGCACGACCGCCATGGCCAGAGCCCTGCACTTGCCGTGATACCCATATCTTCGCAGGCTTCGAAATCGATGCTATACGCACAATCGGTGCAAGCCAAATGTCTTTCTCTTTCAAATGGCCGCGTTTCTCCGACCAGTTTCACGCCGATGCCATTCAAATGCTTGGTGCCGCCCTCAACAAGGGCAACAGCCCCCCCATCATAGCGGACAAGATTGAGGTGGTCGAGCTCGAGATGGGTTCTCAAGTCTGTCCGTTTCATGCTCACTCCTACAGTGGATTCTCACTTGCGGCGTTGTGTCGCAGCCTCCTGAACTGGAGATTCGAGATATCGGGGAGCTAACTGTCGACCAGTTTCGCGGTATATTTCGCCTGACCTATGGTGGAGACGCACATATCGTCCTGCGGACAAAGGTCCAGGTAAGTCAACCGGTGTTCATTCCGGGCAACGAAAGGTTCACGCTTTTACGCCTACACCTACACAGGCAAACCCTCTGAACCACAAGCAACCGGATATCCATCTAATGGGTGGCTCTAGAGGAATGCTTGCAGCCAAACAGCCTCTAGTAGTTCCCATGCTCCTCCGACTCTCTCACTTCAAACTCAATTCATACGTCGTCCTGGTCGTCTCAAAGCAGAAGGGTATCACACTGGTCTTCAAGACGGATCCCCTCCAGAACGTGGACATTAATAGCACGTTTGACTCCATCGCTGTCATCCAAAAGTTCATACAGCGTGAGATCGAGGGCCAGCTCCGGCAGATGTTCAGAGAGGATCTTCCGGGAATCATTCACCGCTTGAGCCAACAGTGGGTCAAAGCGAAGGTGGAAGCACCGTACCTGGACCGACGTCCTCCTGAAGTACGACGGCGAATTTCGAGACGGCGTCTACACCTGACTTGTCGTACCGCGGTCCACGGCTTTCTTCCCTCAGCCTCTCACCCCCACACCTGCGCCGGCCATCATATAGTGTTGCGAGCCATGCTCGAACAGCCTCATCGACGCATTCAGTTTCTAGCGCGGGCCGCCGGCCACTCGTTTCGTCTGCAGCTCCTCCGCCAACACCCGTCGAAACGTCTGCATCCATGCAGAAGGCCCAACGTCCTTTCCCGATCTCGAGAATTTTGATCCTACGTATGGCCTGCGGCCGGAGGGACTTCCAGCTAAAAGTCTGTTCGGCGGTTTCGAAATATGTTCTCCCAGAACAAGGGTCTCGCAGATTTGGCAGAAGAACCAAGCGAGATGGGCGACAGCATGGAGAGGGAGGGTCGTTCGATGCAGGGACTTGGGACGATTTCTTATCGGATTACGACCCTCCACCGTCCGAAACGGAAGCGGAGACCGAGGCAGGGACCGAGGTGGTTACTGAATACGAGAGTGTTCCCGCTGTCGGTGGAGGCACCATTACTCGTCCACGGATATATCACTCCCAGTCGCTGATTCAACCCACAACGCGAGAGACGCCTCTATCCTTGCCTGTGCGCAGACCTGCACTATCTTCCCATTCAGGTGTTCGACCTAGCCATGTGCTCCGACCAAGCCCCATGCTATCTCGACCCTCTCTTTCCTTACCGGTCCCTTCATCGTTGAGGGCTGGCTCGCTCTATAACCCATATTTTGCAGGGGCCACTCCTCTATACAGCGGGGAAAACTCTGACTTCGACGCCATGACAGAACCGGATTGGCCTGACTCTGTCTCGGAGCGGCGCCGTTCGATGTCCACGATCCCACCAGTGCCCCCACTTGATCACACTCCGCCTAGACGACCTGGAAGCCCATCTAGTTTGCAAACCCAACCGTCACGATCAAGCGATATGACTCGCTCCCTACCCACACCGCCAGCCTCGGAGGGGGATTCGGGAATCAACATCAATCGAGCTCGCCGCTTATCAAACACATCGCTCAATCTGGACAAGTTCAATTCCGGCTCGCCTCCAGAATCCCATTACATGCCTCCACACGATCCCAAAATCATCCTACGTCCGGCAGCCAACAATTCCGTGTCCAAGTTGTCTACCCTCAGTCATTCGAATCACACTCTATCCCCATACACCCGCACCTTCGAGCACTACACTGTACGCAGTGTCCCTCCGAGAGAGGCCACTTCGGGGCCTGTCTCCAGCGTGGAGAGACCCCCAGTGAAGGCCCGACGGAAGCGCATCTACCGACTCGGCGGCAAATCTGCAAACCCGCCGGATATCACGCCTCCAGATGCCCCGCCCTCACCTGCCCCATTCTCCGAGTTCGATGCCTCCGAGATGGATCGCTACTTTCGTTCCCATGACGATTTGATCCCGCACTATCCCGATCTCCCCTCGTCGTCGCCACACATCCGTCGACGGTTCCCCTTCCAGCCGCTGTGAGGATGCATTGTTACGTACCATGATCTCGCCAAATGTATCTTGTCGGACTTTCCCTTATTGTAGAGCAATTAGATTGGGTTGAACGGTGGCGCTAGCGGCTGGAAGCTTTCGAAGGGCATCGGAACTGAGACTAACGTAGGCGAAGCGCTCTCGAAATCCTATTCGCACATCAGTGGCTAGTAATCAGGTCAAGCGACCATCGCTACACCTACGTCCACATGCATACTCGGAAGTCTGCTTGTGTTCTGCCGCGCCGAGGGCGTCTGGCGCAGCTGTCTGAAGTCGTTGTTAGAATACGTTTTTGTCAACCCTGTCGACGCCGGGGAGCGGAACATAGCTGGGGGGGATATCGTGACGAGTCCGAGAACGTCTTGGTTGAGAGCGTTGCGCGGAGGAGTCGATGGAGGGGGTATATTTGACCGGAGAAGGTCCTCAACTTCATGAACCGTGAGGATCAAGGATTCCGGAAGAGGAGCCGAGGGTATAGGTAGAGATGAATCTTCTTCAATAGTTAGCTTGCTTTGGACGTTATCTAGCCGTGCGATACACTCCGTGGGTATGATGTCGCGGAGACGAGCGCAAAATGCATTGTAGGAGGAAACGGCGAGACCGCGAAGGACAGTCAGCGACGACATGTCGGACTCCGAAGCCGTTATGAGCCACTCCATCAGTGACACCAGCAACTCTGCGGCCTTGCCGTCCAAAGGCATAGACGCATCTCCGCATTTGGAGAAGAGTGCACCAATATCCAATCGGATTCGGTCTGCAAAAAGGGTTTCGGGTATCGTGGAAGAGAGAATAGTAAGGGAAAGGTGAAGAAGGGTATCGAGGGAACCAGCTTCTGTCGGTGAATGATGTGCGGAGCGAAGGAGGATTGCCACCAAAGCGAAACGGAGGTCGCTGTTGTCGATTGAGGAGCCTGATGCCAATGTTCGAGCCAAACGGGTGAGATGAGGAGATAGCATGCACTGGTCGAGCAACGATGACGCGCTTGACGCAAGAGCCTGGACGGCCTCGGGCAATTCAACCAAACATTGAACACACCATTGCGAGGCGTTAGACGGGCCTTCCGCAAGGTCAGCCAGGAAGTGCAGCGACAGCGAGACCTGATACTGTCTGATCGCACGCTCGTTGAGATGGAGAGAGGGGTCTTCTAGCGATCGTACTGATCGCACGAGCTCCTTCAGCTCCTCCAGTAGCAGCCATTCGCCGATGCCAACCACGCCGTGGTCAAGATTAACCAGCCGCCTGACGAAATGGATTTTGTTCTCGGTGTCGAGGGCACGACAGAACGCCCACAGGTCCTGCAACAGCATCGGCATGACACGCTGTGTCCACACCACCTGCTGGTCCTCGTCTACGTCTAGCAGGGGAAGTATATGGTCAATCAAGCAAAACACTTGGAAAAGATGGTGCGCAGGATCGCGGTCACCGTGACGCAGTGCATGCTGAAGGAGCGTTTTCAGTGTCACCTCAGCGCTGAGTTTGCCTCCTTCCATGGGTGCCGCTGGATTAGAAAGCATGCGAATGATGTCGATACAGGATTGTCGTGTCTCCTGCGCAGCTACGCACGGAGGGCTTGACTGAGAGTACACCATGTCTGCTGTGTCTGTGCAGACAAATAGGTCGGCGACGCTGGCCGAGAGCTCGCGATTCAAACGGGTAGGCAGGGAGTAGATAGGAATCAGCCGGAGGAGTAGCCTAAGCAGTTCGTCAGCCGTGCGGAACAGTTGCGCCATCAGGTCGTGGGACTTGGTGCTGGGGGGCGTAAGTCCAAAATGGTCCGCAATCTCTTCCACGATCTGCAAGAACACCTCTACGAGGCATGCCACCATACTGGTACTACCCTTGTCCCTGAAATCCTGGAGCACTTGCCATTCTCCTTGTTCGTCTAGTTCCTTCCTGATCACTGCAAGCGCTACTCGAAGAGTCCGGAGGCTCGTCCGACTTGTTGGTAGTTCCACGGGGTCTAGAAGCTCTTTGATCGCACCTGGCAAGCCGTCGTCAAAGATAAACGCAGCTTGGCGCAGAGAGATGCGTTCATCTTCTGTGATGAAACACAGAGGCTGTTTTAGCTCGAAGATACAGTCGACGAAATTGATGTCCAGGAATACTCGAGGATCGTTGCTGAGGTTGACCAGTATGTGTTCGGCTTCAACCCCCGCGCGGGTTGGGTCGTCGGTGTCCATCATGCATTCCAGACGGTAGATCATTTGGCGTAGAAGTAGCAAGTGGTTCACGATCTGTCGCGAATTTGAGAAACGGTCGGCACTAAATCGAGGATAACTTACCTCTCGATAGCCATCAACGCCTTGCCACAATCGCAAGATGCCCAGTGCACGTTCACGGCAGCGCAGGTGAGGAAGAGCATCGGCCCAAGCATACACAGCCAAGACACAGGACACGCCAATAAACGCCCGCAGGAAAGCAACGAACTCGTCGTGGGGTATGGCCGATTTCGACATTCCAAGGAGCAGAGGAGGATTACGTAGAGGGATTGGTAGAAGTGGGTTCTCACTAAGGCTGGATACGATGTCCTCGTGCATGACTAGCGAAACGAGCAAGATACCAAACGATTGCTCGTCGGTCGCTATGTCTCTCAGGAGGCTTGCGGCACCGATGAAGTCGCCCTGAGTGTTTGTGAGTGAATCTCGCAAGATGTCCCAGTCTCTGATCCGCGAAATAAGCCTCTTCGCAGCCACCTGTGTTTCCCGGTCGACGGTATAATCTTTGGTTATTGCAAAAATGATGTCGAGGAACCATTCGGCGTTAAAGTGGCGCGCTATGTCAACGTTGGTGGTGGCGTTGAGTAGTCGGAGTAGGGTCAATTCGTCCATATGGGAGGCATCGAATATTTTCGTAAAGTCCAGAGTTTCCTAGTTATATTTTTAGAATCACCGGATGATGGACGAATTACTGCTGGGCACACCAAGAGAATCTTCGCCAGATCTGGATGTTGCGACGCTGAATGACAGAGAATACCGGCCACCAGCTGAGACTGGTCCACATCCTGGAGGAAAGGATGTCGGTCTGGAAAATTGCACTGCTAAAAATCGAGTGAGGCGTACCTTGGCCTTGATCGAGTCAGCGACATTCTGCGCGAACCGCAAAAGCAATTCACGAGGAACACTGTCTGCCACAGGCCTCATGGTAAGGGTGAATGCTTTCTGTAGGTCAAAAACCGGTATTTCTTCTTCCAAGTCGGGATGTAGATAGGGAAACTCCGGAAGATCCCAGTCATCATTAGTTGGCTTGAGGCAGAACATGAGACGGATGATAAGTGGGAGTGGAGGAGCATCTGGTATTAGCCCTAGCAGTTCCCGAGCGAGACGAGTAGGATCCAGTGAATTGGAGGGGTCAAGTGCTTTCGAGAGAGGAATTGGCTCTATTGACGGTAGTGGTCTCGGTTCGTAAGTCACCGGTGGCGAGGGTATCCCTGACATTATGTCGCCGTAAATGGCCATAGAAACACAATCGTACGTTCCTTTCACGATCATGAGACGCGTGGCGTACTGCATAGGTGCGATTAACCTACCAGACGAATAAAAAGGGCGATGTGCCGTACCTCCTTTCCCATGTTGACAGAGAAATCCGTGTGGCCGCCCGCATAGGCAATCATAGTAGGAACGAGCGCGTTGGTCGGTTTAGGCTTCTCCTTGCTGTTGGGATTAGTGACGGGGTATGCATTGAAATACACGTTCAGAAAGAATTCCTGAGGCTCCGTTCGGCTTTGGACATGTCAGGAAGAGTGAAACAAGAGCTTGAATCCGGGCATACCTGACAATGTCGGGCTGCTGCACGAACGGTCTCGCATCGGTTGGGAATATCTTGATGGACTGCACGCGGACTGGGGAAGAGAAGCGGATTGCGGCCAATTCTGCGGGCCCCGTAGGCTCGATGGTACACCAGTGAAGGAGCATGCTGTGGGTGTATGCGCAGAACGGTCTGCAGAAGCCGAGACGAGGTGCGCGGACCCGCGTGGGCGCTTGCCTGCGGAGCTCGTGGCGGGCGCTTGCGCGCAGTCGCATCGAAAAGGCTCACTGCCATTCTTCAATCACCCATCGACCTTTCCTGTCGACCATTGCATGCGCAGTTCACAATAGCAAGATGCCCACTAATCTGCTGACCTCTCCGACTCTCATTGCTCCTTCTATCGACTCGACATCTGGCTTGTCTGTACGCGTGACACGCGCTCGCAGTAGCAGTCTCCTCAAGGTTGAAACCGTCGGTGAGAACTCGCAAGAAGAAGATCTTGACCAGAATGCGTATGAGAACGTGAATGCGGAATGGGTCAACAGCAAGGGCAAGTCTTGTTTCCCCAGCGTCGTCTGTCCTCGTTCTGTAGACTTGACGCTGATATCGCGAAATTCGACGGATCCAGGCGCATGGCTCATCCACCCTGTCCTCATCTTCGCTGGAAAGATCGTGGTTGACACTATTCCAGGGATGAGACAGGAGATTAGCTGGTTCTTGGTGAATATCTGCTACCTCTCGGTATGTCGCTCGTTGCCACTTCACATGCCGACGCTCAAGATAATATTGCTCCAGCTTTCGTACCTCATGTTTCACTGGGTGACAGGCATTCCCTTCCATTCCGATCTCCACGGTGGGGCCTACGACGACCTCACTCTCTGGGAGCAAATAGATTATGGTGCGCAGTATACTCCGGCTAAGAAGTGGCTCTTTGTCGTACCTGTTCTCTTGTACGTCTCTTCAATTCTCAGTTGTCCAGATGCATATACTGTAACGTACCTCAGGTTCCTCGCATCAACTCACTACACACATTACAATCCTTGGTTCTTCGCCATCAACCTCACCGGGTTGATATTGGTGCTCCTCCCAAAATTGCCGCAGGTGAGATAAAGTGTTCTTTTACACCTGGACCTCCAACCTGAGTGTCGTATCTAGTTCCACCGGCACCGTGTTCGGTTCATGGTAGCTGAGGATGCGTCAGGCGCTGCCACCCCAACGACACCGTTGTTCCCTCGCTCTGGATCATCAACCCCAACCAACGGCGAGTCCGAGGTGATACCCCCCATCCATATCACAGAGGAGGAATTCAAGTAATGAATTATGTCCCCACTGTCCACAATTCCTCCACCGATTGCTGCTTAGACTTGTGAGGATGGAATACCATCTCGCTCAACCGAACCATTATTATGCCCTGATCATCACCTCTGTTTCGATCATCTATAGTTTTGATGTAATATAATAAAGGCGGGTGCGGCGCCTCTCTAATGCCGGACACTCGTTTGCGGGATACATACCATACTCTTCTCTATTTTCTCGCCCTCACCCCTCTGCTCTCTTGTGGCTACATGCCAAGCAATCACAATGTTGTCTCGGAATTGATGTCTCTATATTGTCGCAGTCGCAACCTACGGGGCTCATTGGTGTCGTTCCAGAGTCATAGCATAGCAAGTCACTTACAAGTTGCGTAAGAGCATCATAATCGTCACCTTCCCAATTGTAGGCATGTATAGTGACGCCTGTTGGACCAATGGAGCCATCAATGAACTCTTTAGCAAGTGTCTCCTCACCTTTTCGCGCACGTCTGCCTCAAAGTTCTTGTCCGCGGCCACGTTCAGGCATACACAGCCATCCTTGAGCCATTCTGTCTTGACCTTGTACTCCGTACTAGGTACCGCTGACACGACGACGTCCGAGAGCGCGAGGCACTCCTGCAGCGACATCGTGCACGGATGCACGACGTATCGTGTGTGGTACTGCCGCGGGACCGCACTCATACGCGGCCGTTTGGTGTATTCCTGTAAGACACGACCGGAATGGAGGGCAGTCCCTTACAAAATAAAGTGCCATGGACGCCGCACCTGTATGGAGTCGATATCAACGGAAAAGACGCGTGCGCCGTCATTCGCGAGGAGTGCGGCCAGAGGACGCCCCACAACTTCCGACCTGGATTCGTTGGCGATGCGCCTCGCCTTTGGCATGTGAACAGTGATAGCCTTGGGGTATCTCACCGGTTGATGACTGTGACCGTCTTCCCATATGCACGGTCGCCGTAGGGCAAGATCGTATTGTACACACTGATATGCTCGAGGCACTTGACGACAGCGAGGGGTGTGCACGGAAGGATCGACTTGACGGTCCCTGGTGGCGGCTGGTCGTCTACGGCAGGAACTGAAGGTATAGCAGAGGCCACCGATGATAGCAGTGATTTGGGCTCGATATAGCGGATACTGGCGGCCACAAAATCGCATCAGAAATAGAAGGTGAATGGCCAGATTAATCAGTACTTGTGGTATAGGTTATAATGGAACTTGACGTGGAGTCCCTCTACATCCTTGAAGGGAGATACAATCTTGGGGAGCGCACGTTCAACATGAGCCTTATGGACATCGAAGGGCTGAACTCACCTCTTGCAGATAATGGTCCTACGTGCGCATATAGCGGTCAATTTTGTGAAAACAAGCGGTATAAATTGCAACGAACCTGCTGCACACCGAATATCGGATAATAAACCTGCAAGAAACCATATGAGTACGAGCACAGGAGCTACAGGTGAATTTAATCCGCAACACCCACCATGATTCCGTCAACACTGTCGTCCTCATTGGCCTCGATGATGGCGTCCTCTACGCCTTCGCCTTCTGCCTCGTCCGGGTTCGCAGCAGCGCCCGTGCGCCGGAGGACGAATTCGACCCCGAGCGTGTTGCACTGCTTTTGCGTGAATTCCGCGTAGAACTTGCTAGGCGCGGCAGACGTCGCGAGAATCCCGACAAGCTTGGGCGGGCGGTCAGATATTGAGAGAGCGGCCTTGATTTCGTCGCGAAATGTATTCGCGATGAGGTCGGCCTTCAGGAGGAGGCCCTTTCCGCTGACCCCTTCCGTGGACATCTTTACTTTCGACCAACGCTGAAGATGTAGTACTGGTACGAAACAGGGTGAGTGTACTGGCCTGGTCGACGCGGACGCGCACTGCAGATCCGCGTCGAGTCAAGGAGAGCAAATTTATGAAGTCACATGCGCGACATTCGTTCGGAGTAGCCTCGCTGAAGAAGGCAAGGATAACAAAGGCAGGTTACACGGTATACGACGTACATTGCACTATTATAGAAAGCAGAAAGAAGAGAGAAGGACATCGTGCAAGCCCCTGTGTCCGTAGCCCCGTCTCTCGGTCACCCAACACATTCGATTCTGTTAACACTCAATCGCCATGGACCACGCCGTTGACTTTTACCGGGGCCTCGTCGTCTACGGACATCGCGCTGTCGTCGTCGGTGACGCTGTGATCGACAGAAGTGATGCTTTCCGCCTCGTCTTCCTCATCCATCAGCCTTTTCGCCATCTGAAGATAAGGCATGGATCAGCCTGGACACAGTCGATATGCACCGATGACGGCAATAGACAGACCTTCATGGCTTCGGCCTCATTAGAATAGTGACGTCCGCGCGCCCGCACAAACGCCGCATGTTTGGCAGCAGCTGCGTGCCAATGACAGCGTGAGGGTCGGAACGTCGCATAGGGTACGGCAAGACACGCACTCTCTTCGTCCATCTCTTCGTCGAACTCAATCTCGTCGCCAGGCTGGCGACCATCAAGCTGGATCACATCGCGGGCCTCATTCGGCAGGTTGAAGCTTGTGCTGCGACTCGAGCTTCCGCTCCCTGGACGCCCCGACGGCGTCGATGTACGTCCGGCACTGGAGAAGGAGGTTCGACGTGACGACGGGGCAGAGCCACCGCCTGTAGCCCCAGTGCTGCTATTAGATGGTGACTGTGCGCGAAGAGAAGAGTCCGGGCTAGCGATTCTGCCGTTGACGCCGTTGAGATCGAGTGAGGGGATGTCTGTGTAGAGTGACATCAGGGATTACACGGCCAAGCATAGGTGCGAGGAGCTTACCGCCTTCGACCGTGTCGGTCTCAGCATTGTACCTGACATACGGTGTCTTGGGCTCCGTGATCTTCATCTGACTGTCCTTCTGTGCCTCGGTCAAGGCCAGGTTCTCCTCGTCCCACTGCAGGCTACTGTGCGAATGAGCAGGGTTTGCTACGCCCGTCAAGTGCCATCGATCAGCAGACTCACTGCTGGGCTGTGCCCGGGTTCGGAGGAGCGTTCTTGAGGATGCCCTTTGGCTTGGAGTTCGTGCGCGTTATTGGATGGTGGTGGGCCAAGTCCTGGAGTACGTCGGGGGAGGCCATTGCAGCTTGAGAAGGGTGCGATGTGGACAGATATACACGGGGGACCAGAGATAGGATCTACAGCGAGGGAAAGAGTCGGGGACGGTGGTATATAACGCTCCCTGGAACGTCCGAAGCGCTGCTCAACGGATATGGGGTCGAGGGCAGCAGGCCTGACCTTGAAGTGATTGTGGCGCCTCGTCCACGCGCGCGTGCCTCATGTTTATCTCCTCTTCCAGCCGCAGCTGCAGCCTCATATCCGCCTCTACAACAAGTTGACATTGCGGATGGCGACCCCGACTCGCCTCGCTGAGTGTATAGTGGCCTGTACTGCTTTTCCTGCTCCGACTTGAACTGCCACGGGTATGATCATGTGTCAGGCAAGCAAACATACAATATTTTGACATCTTAGGGCCTTCACCCATACACGTCTCGTCGGCCCTCTCTACACGAGCTTCCCCGAGGCGACTTGTTGGCGACCAGATTTCTCGCTCGGAGAAAAGCCTGATATTCGCTGACCAAAAATCTACTTACATGCTTATCGAGGATAGCCACATTGCTCGCGGCTGCTTCCCTATCCCTCCAGCCGTAATGTAGGCCCTCCGAAATGGACCAAATACACCGGGTTGTGCTATGGCGCTATATCGCAGAATGTTTGTCCGTCGTACCCCGCCACTTCTGCAGGTTTCTTAACGTGACAAGTTGCTGCATCTGAAATGTCTTTTTTCCGAGCTGTATCCTTCTGTCGTCCGGTGCGGGCGCCGATTTTGTTCGAGGTGGGGTGAGTTGCCGCCGATTCCTACTGTGACTCATCGTAGCAGTTAACTTTATTGCTTTCTCTTCGCTAGTGCATGGCAGTATAACATTGCTGTGGACTAGCTAATTCGACTTGATGTAGAATTCCAATTCCTTCAGAGTGCTTTTAGTCGGCAAAAAGCAGAATTTCGAAATCATCGCTACGTCTCAGAACGGTTATGTCCGCGCATAATCTACATGAAAAAAGCGCCGAGTAGCACATTCGCGGGCGGCAAGGGCTTCGTATTCCGTTCCCTCTCATCGCGTCTCCTATCCATCACAATAATCATGTCGGAGACCTCCGCAACACACCAAATGACGGTCCGGAGGATGACTAGACCCGCTAGCAAGCTCCCAACCAGTGCCATTCCCCAGGTAACTATCTCGCGGGTATGCTCTTTCGGCGCAGAGAGGATGTGGTGCGCGAACGAGTAAGGCTGAAGAGCGATGACGGCTGTGGCGAATAGGATGCCGAAGACGAGGAGCGGACTGAGGAAGCGAAAGGTGCGCTCCTGCGAGAAGTCCTGATCCACCCGGATGCGCTGCAAGACAGCCTGGAGGTCTTCCAGTGGGGGGCAAGCGGCAGTGTACCACGACGAGGCCTCGTCCGAGATGGCAGCGGTTGCTGCGGATGTCCAGCGTCGACCACGATGTGTGCGGCTGCGTTGGGTGGGTACAGTCGAGACCAGCTCGGCATACTCGGAAGATATCTTGTAGCGTTGGACGAGACCTGGCATGATGTGAATGGAGCAAGACGACGCACGAAGAAAGTGGGATAACGGAGGTTAGGTGGCAGGGCTGACCTTCCTGCTGCACAGGGGGTTATATACTGCAGAAAGGCTCGCCACCGGATGTGTGGCGGATGTAAATGGGGTTGCCCACTTCCGTCGGAAAAGCCGTCCGGAAAGACATGTCAGTCCCGTTCGCGATGGTACCGCATTCCACCACGAGCACTCGGAGATATTTGCGTGAGAGTCCCGGAAACATCAAAGTATGAGCAGCACATGCATTGATATTTCTGTAAGCTCTCGGAGTGATCAGGTATTATGCGTCGTTCATACATGGAGCGCACCTGGCCAGACTCGGACAGTACAGTCCCGTGCGAGTAGTAGGGACAGAGATTATGTAAAGTCCAGCTTACTCGTAGACCCGAAACACTGTGCATGCATGCCGCGGGCTTCCCAAACATTGAATATTGAGCACAGGAACTATTCGATGAGGTGCGCACGCACGCGGGAGTCGGAGGTATCGAACGAGTACGTCGACGCGTGGCATTCGTGATCGTGGTTGGATCGGCGATAGTTGACGCCGGATCCGCCCACGAAATCTCACCTGGTGACGGCGCCCAACTTGGACTGTAATGCTGGACACAATATTCTTTGAGTACTCATGCAGTACTCATGCTCTAGATCTCAAGCGGCCGTCTAATGTGCACACGCCACAGCTCGACGGCTCACGCCCGAGCGTGGCGACTTTTCCGTGCATGTACACCTACTAAAGACTCGGAGCCGCTCTCATAACTTGTATCGTTGCCATGTGCATACTGTAGTGAGTGATGCTCCTTCATGCATCTGTCATCTGCATACCTACGCAATCCGACGTGCCCAGCATCTCCTGGCCACTGCATCGGCACTGAATCTCAATATTCCCGAAGCATCGCGTGATGCATCCGGTCTGTTTTGCTGGTGAGCAACACGGCTAGAAGGTGCCATCCGCCTTTAAATTTCTTTATAAAAGATCCCTATGTGCAATCAGTTCCGTACCGTTGATCCCTCCTTTCAGCCTGCCTCCGCAAGTACTCACTTCGAAATTGATCACAGCCGGTGATGACATTTCTGGCCGGCCTCGTCGGCCTCGTATACCTGGTGTCTCTCGTCGGTGCTAGAATTCCGGATGGCAGGCTTAATGGGAACATGGCCCGTATGCCGCTGCCTCCGAAAATCACGCAAAACGAATTGTTGGACGACACCACCATTTACAACTTCAATCAGCTTATTGATCACAACAATCCGAGCCTGGGCACGTTCTCCCAGCGGTACTGGCTTTCATCTGAAAACTACAAGCCTGGTATGCACATTGTTGCCTTCCACAGGGCAAGTCTTGACCGGAATACATGGGGTTTAGGTGGTCCAATCATTCTGATCACCTCCGGAGAAGATGCTGCTGACGGTATGTCGATGGCTGTACCCTTTGTCTCAACGCTGAGCATGGTTTGCATTGGTGCAGGATATACCGATTATCTCACCGGGGCGACGATTACTGGGACCCTTGCAGAGCAACAAAACGGCGCCGTGGTCCTCATTGAACATCGCTTTTATGGCGAATCAAATCCCTACGGGAACCTGTCTGTTGCGAGCTTTGAAGTTCACACTATCCAGCAAGCAATCGATGACTTTGTATACTTCGCCAACAATGTCAACCTCTCAATGCCTGGCGGCGGCAACGTTACTCCATCTGAAGCGCCGTGGATAATGGTTGGAGGAAGCTACTCCGGTGCTTTGACTAGCTTCACCTTAGTCAAGTCAGTCATCCCCTGCACTACCTGTCTACGCAAGTTCCTGACATGATAACGGCAAATTCTAGTCAACCGGACGTCTTCTATGCTGGTTGGGCGTCCTCCGCAGTAGTGGAAAGTATAGTGTGCGTATATCCACCTTGTGATAGGTCGCCTGTTATTTACTTTTTCCCAGTGATTACTGGGGATACTGGGAGCCGATTCGAGTGTCCATGCCTCAGAACTGCTCGAAGGACGTGGAGGCTGTTATTGATCACATCGATACCGCTTTCACGTCGGGAACATCCGCCGAGATCGACTCCATCAAGAAGCTATTCAACATGAACCTGTCCCACCTCGATGATTTTGCTGGTGCTTGTGAGTAACGTTTGTCCCAGTTGTCTGGCTTCACGTCTTAGGCACATTGTGTAGTACGGAACAATCTCTTTGATTGGCAGTATCTGCAGCCGTACAGCGACGAGGACCGGTTCTTCAATTTCTGTGATGCCCTTGAGGTGAAGGATGGTGTGAACGCGCCTGCAGGAGGATGGGGCCTCGAGCATGCTCTAAGTGCATGGGGGAGCTATTGGGCGAACACCTACTTTAGCAGTCGTAAGTCGGTTTATTGATATTTTGCTTGACTAGACCTAAATTGATGATTGCACCTTCCTAGTTTGTGGGGACCTAGATGCGGAGTACGGCACATCTGCATATTATCAGCGGTGCACGAGTGCTGACGTACATAATATCTCAGATCCTGCCTGGGCACCTATAACGCGTCAGCCTACACCGATATCTCGGTCAACAATGCAGAAAGGTCCTGGCAGTGGACTATGTATGTTCCTAGGATGGTCTGTCTCCCGGTCTCATTGCTAATACACAGCGCAGATGCAACTACATAGGATTTCTTCAAGATGGTGCTCCTGCCGGCAAACCGACTATCGTTTCGCGCCTGGTATCGACGACCTACTCTGAGGTGGGCTGAATCCCAGTTCATTTGGAGGCTTGCGTCTGACCCAGCCCTCCCTCACGTCAGCGCATATGCACATATTACTTCCCCGAAAAATTCAGTTCCCCACCGACGCCCGACGCCGCCGGGACCAACAAGGCATACGACGGCTGGTTCGTAAAAGCCGATCGGCTCTTCTTCGCGAACGGTCTGAGTACGTGATCGTACCGAATCTGCGCTATCTGCGCTATGTATAATTAGAGCTGATGCAACGCCCCGACCCTTAGGTGACCCGTGGCTGGAAGCAACGGTATCCGCGAACGGGACGAATTTCAAGAGCACGTCCACGCAGCCCATCGCAGTGACCGACGCGGGCCACGCGTCGGACTTGCTTATGTGGAACTCGATCAACCCGAGTGTCACTGCAGCGCAGAATCAAGGGCTCGCAGCGATGAAGGCGTGGCTAGCAGATTGGAAGCCGCGCGCGCAGCGATAGCAGCCGCACGCGTGTCCGGTCCAGGGGGGGGGGCGTACTGTCAAAACACTGACTTTTGCGGATGCTTCTGAATTTCGGTCTGATGAGCCGTGAACTGATCCAATTGGGAGGGAAAGCTGTACGCGTAGATATACTTGCATACGCGGGGCTTATCGTCCGTCGAAGGCAGGAACGTGACCTGGATAGATGGAAAGATGCGGGCGTGCTTCGTGACGTTCCTCGCAGAACGAGCAGGGCAGCGGGCAAGCAGGCCGGAGCGAACCGCGATTCTTCGCATCAACGTTCAGGTCGCCCGCCGCTAACGCTATATACATGGCGTTCCACACCTCCATATGCGCATGTCATGGATGATGCAGAGCAATACTCAGTTCAAAGCCACTCCTATTGAACGTCCGCGGAGGCATTGATGCAGGCGGAGTAACATCGTCACTTAGACTACGCGTCGGAACCCGACGACGTCAATGCTTAATCCATTTTTGACTTCGCAATTGAAATGCCCTTGACAACGATAAGAGCACATAAGCAACATGACCAGAAACAAGTTCCGTGCAGCTTTGGGGCAAATCACTCACAAGGCGCGCTCAGGCTGCACAGCTGCCAGCTTGGACTTGGAGGAACAGACGCGACGCGGTGATGGCAGTGGCGCCACGAACAATGGATCGCTGTGACCGAGATGTGACAGCCTCGGGAATTGGCCTGGATCACGTGTGAAGGTGCCCTCTGCCCAGCGGATAACCCTGTGCCCTGCTCTCAATTTAATTTGCCGATTTATGTGTCTCTGCCTTTCCTACACTTCAACTACCATCTTCCCCCCAATCGTCGTCACCCCACCTCACGTCAGTCGCCTCCCTTTCTCCTCGTTGTCCCGACCGCGAGCTCACTTTCTATTCCATTTTCTGCGCAGTCACCAGCCCCAACCACTATCCTCCCCTACAACCACAGTGAGTACTGACGCGTTCGACGCGTTCTTTGTGTGGTCTGGCTCACCGGTTGGCCACAGATGTCTCAATCGCGTGAAGATTCCGTCTACCTCGCCAAGCTCGCTGAGCAGGCTGAGCGTTACGAAGGTTGGCGCCTCTTCCTTCTCGTCAGGACGCCACTCATGTGACCCGTTGCCCTTTCTAGAGATGGTTGAGAACATGAAGCGCGTTGCCTCTTCTGACCAGGAGCTCACTGTTGAGGAACGTAATCTCCTCTCGGTTGCGTATAAGAACGTGATCGGTGCACGCCGTGCGTCGTGGCGGATCGTCTCCTCAATCGAGCAGAAGGAGGAGTCGAAGGGCAACGAGGTGCAGGTGCAGATGATCAAGGGCTACAGGGAGAAGATCGAGAGCGAGCTCGCCAAGATCTGCGAAGACATCCTCGATGTCCTCGACAAGCACCTCATCCCCTCAGCTGCGTCTGGGGAGTCTAAGGTGTTCTATCACAAGATGTACGTGGTCGTGTGCTCCACGAAGAGTTGTCGCTGACATGCATTTTGCAGGATGGGTGACTACCACCGTTATCTCGCCGAGTTCGCCACCGGAGACAAGCGGAAAGACAGCGCCGACAAGTCGCTCGAGGCGTATAAGGCCGCATCCGATGTCGCTGTTACCGAACTCCCGCCTACACACCCCATCCGCCTGGGCCTTGCGCTCAACTTCTCCGTATTCTACTACGAGATCCTTAACAGCCCTGACCGCGCATGTCATCTTGCGAAGCAGGCATTTGATGATGCGATCGCTGAGCTTGACACGCTTTCGGAGGAGAGCTACAAGGACTCGACGCTCATCATGCAGCTGCTTCGGGACAACCTGACGCTGTGGACATCCGACATGCAGGAGTCTGGTACGTACTGATTGTGATCTAGTCGCGCCGTTTTCTGATAGCTTGTTGCGTGTTCAATAGACAAGCCTGCCGACAAGGACGACTCCGCAGATGCGGCGGCGGAGGAGGGTGCTTAGGAACCCTCCTCTGTAGTTGGGCCATGGTAGAGACCTTCTATTTGCAATGCCCGCCGCTAGCTTGTCGATGCTCCTGGTCATCACCCATCCTGCACACCATCGTATCATAGCCGCACCCATTATCACTCTCTGCATAGTCTCTTATTACGTCTTTTTTACTATCGTTTGTCTCGTCATTGTTTCGTGATCATGAATGGCTTGCTCGTCTGTTGTTCCTGCTGCCTGCGTCTGGGTGTCGTAGCAAAAAGGTGACCGTGTGAAGTATAGTATGAATGAAGTTCAGTCATTGCAGCTGCGATAAGTTCTCCGCCTGCATTGAAAGTGTGGCAGCATGATTTGTAGTCACCAGTTTTGGTGTATGTTTCTAGTGATAATTGATGAAGCGGAAAGTAGTGAGGTTGCTGAGCCTTGGAACTATGTGGTCATGAGTCTCCACTGGTTCTATTGTCTTGAGGACCACAACTGCTCAAGCCCCCGTTGTCTAATGGCTATGACGTCAGACTTCTAGGGCCCAATCTCCCTTATCTGGAGGTTGCGGGTTCGAGTCCCGCCGGGGGTAGTTGGTTCTTTGTTGTAAATTTTGTTTCACATAAACGTCGCGACATATTTTGAAGAAACACCCAACCAACGATCCCGCGCGGTTCGCAGAAATATCCCACCAATCCCTGCAAGAAGGGTATATTGTCTCATCGAGGAATGAGCACGCCATGCCGAGACGAGAACTCGATATGATTGATACAGATCTGAAGTGACTTCTACAACGGCAAGGACGACGACATCAGTCCGCACAACTTACCGCTCAAAGTTCGGCGCGGAGGACAGCGACAGACGACGATTGCAGACTTCGGTACCACTAAGACACTTTCTCCAAGCTGGATGGGCTTCTTTTGGGGAAGCGACACGTATATTGTACTTTTTGCGTGTAGGGCCCTTAAACATGTGTCGCACGTACTTTGCCTCAGATCCAGACGAGCATTAGGGGAAGCGGTTGAGGGACTAATCACATAAAGGTGCGTACGCGGAATATTTATGGCTTTGTTCCTCACTATGCTCTCAACCGTTCACATCATCCAAATTTGGCAGAAGCTCCCTTGCGATCTTCTTTTGGTCCCGGGTATATTATGACAGGAAACTCTGAATGGTCTTTTGACATCGTTCTCGTCCTGTTAGACTGTGACCAGGTTATCCCAACGAGTGTGGGAGATTGAGTACAAAGCCTGGCCACTTCTTGAAACACCCTAGTACGGACACCTCGCCCGATCTCAATCAATACGCGATCAGGCAATTTCGTGGCATTTATGCGACGACATTCGTATGTCCAAAGTGCTTGACAGAACCCCAGAAGGCAGCCCAGACACTTTGGCACATTGACATGTACTCGGGTGTACATAGATCTTCCGAATATGAAACGGTTCGCGATGTTGATGGATCATTGAAGAAGTGTGTGATGGGGGCCAAAAGGGGACATGCCTGAGGGATGCACACACACGCATTGCTGAAGCAGGCAGTTCAGGTGCTGTGTCGGGGTGGAACGGGACACGGTAGCCAGGAAAGCAGCGCATTTTGCGCGGAGAGGCACCACGCGTGCGGCATGTTTCGTGATTCTCCGAGGGGCGGGAGCAATAGATCCGGGTCGATCTGGGTGTGGATCTGGGGCGCGGCGAGGCGGAAAAGACGGGGAAAAAGGGCGCAGGGACGGCGGGGAGGTGCAGGGAGGCTGAGAGGGCGGTGGAGGTGTGCTCGGAGGGGGAGAGATGGGAGAAAAAGACAAGGCCGCTGCGGCAGGATCGGCGGGAGAAATGTGCAACTCAGCGGCGGTCCAGGGCTCCCACGAGGAAGGGCTCGAGGTGGTGGCAATTGAAGGACCGCTCTCGGGCCCAAATCAAGGCGCTGAACGTCTTGTGTGTCTCCAGATCCTGTTACCACGACCACCATGCATGGGACTCCCACTCCTCGCGGCACTCCCGCCCGTCGAGGCAGATCCCCCCGCGTCCGCGCCAATACTCCTGCTTCCTCCTCTCTTCCTCCAGAATTTTCCTCCAAGGCCACCGCCACCTTCACCTCCTGCCTCTCCATTCCTGTCGAGGGCGCACATCCGATCGAAAGGCCGGAACCAATCGCTCCCGTTCCTCCTGACTCGTTACCGCAGGGTGCTGCTCTCGAGTCTCGCAGGGCGCCGCGCAAGTCCAAGACGGAGGCCTTAGTTGCGCTTCACAACCACGCGCAGTCTTCTTTGGGCCACGACGACCTCGGCGACCCCATGAACGACGATGTTGCAATCCGCGTTCAACTCCACGAAGGTCCTCCAATATCCGTCCCGTCTACGCTCGACATGTCCTCCATCAAGACTCCCAGCCCGCCAAATTCCTCTTCCGGGTCCCGCGAGCGTCTATTTGGTCTGACGGATTGTCCAACTTTCCACCCCACCTCCGAGCAGTTCAAAGATCCTTTGGCCTATATTCGCTCCATATCTGATGCCTCGAGGACCTTTGGAATGTGCAAAATTGTACCACCGCTCGGATGGGACATGCCGTTTGTTACTGACACCGAGGTGCGTCTGGCGTTTTGGTGCCGTGGCGCTTCTTATACGTTGGCCATCATTCAACGTTCTCTCCAGCGCTTCCGTTTCAAGACCCGTCTGCAGCGCCTCAACTCAATCGAGGCATCGTCTCGTGCGAAAGTCAATTTTCTCGAACAGCTTTATCGCTTCCACAAGCAACAGGGCAATACACGCGTCTCTGTTCCAACAATCAATCACAAGCCGCTCGATCTATGGCTGTTGCGGAAGGAAGTACAGAAATTGGGAGGACACGAGGCGGTGTGTACAGATTCTGCCTTTCGGGTTCTTTGTTGTGTCCTTCAGGTCGCATTGACTAGTGGTGTTAGGTTACAAAGGCAAAAAAATGGGCCGACTTGGGCCGTCTTCTGGGCTACGGCGGCATCCCGGGTCTCTCTACCCAGATCAGAAACTCGTATTCTCGGGTCATTTTGCCGTACGAGCACTATCGCGAGCGTGTCCGGAACTCTTCTGCAATGTCACCTATCAAGCCGAGGGATCCGCAGCTGAAGACGCATATCAATATACAGTCGGCAGGGACTTCGAGCAGATTGAGCAATTCCGCAGACCCTACAGGAGAAGAGAGCCCACCGTCGAGTCCCTTGACTGTGACGTCCAGTCCGCTGTCGGAGCCTCCAGACGAGGGCGATTACAGGGAATCCAACGGAGTCAAGGTGGAGACGTCGAGGCCGCGGCGCAGCACGAGGCACGGTTCTCAGGACAAGTGACACGTGAGTTCATTATTTTGTGGTCTGTCTGGGTTCACTCTCGAGATCACGTCCTAACTGCGTGGGGAAGCTGTCCGCAAGGCTTCCGGGTCGCACGACTCGTTGCCATCTGCACTTCCAGAACCGTTGTCGCGCACGGCGGATGAGCATCAAGCAGTAACAGAGGTACGTCTATGCTCAATTTTGTTATCTGAGCGGCCTTTCACCAGCGGTTAGCCACACTGCGAGATCTGCCACAAAAAGAACCATGGTGAAGAAATGCTCTTGTGCGATGGTTGTGATTGTGGTGCGTGCATATTTATCCTTGATGAATTTCCCCACAGTGATGAGCGGAATATATGCACAGGATTCCACATGTTCTGCCTCGATCCTCCCTTGACGTCCGTGCCGCGGGGACAGTGGTTTTGCCATACTTGTCTGTTCGGCACTGGCGGCGATTTTGGCTTCGACGAGGGCGAGGAGCATAGCCTATCCAGCTTCAAGGCGAGAGACCTCGAATTCAGGCGGCTGTGGTTCAAGTCTCACCCGCCGTTTGGAGAAGACGAGGATGAGGACGCAAGTGGGGCGGGCCCCTCGTCCAACGGTAAGGCCGGCCTGAACGATCCCACTGTCAATCGCCTTGGCGATGTAGTGGTTACGGAAGATGACGTCGATCGGAGTTCTGGCGGCTCGTGCAGTCGCCTGTAGAGACTGTGGAAGTCGAGTATGGGGCCGACGTGCATTCCACCACTCATGGAAGGTGTGTCTTGTTCACCGGTTCTTTCGCAACGCTCTGACCCGAATCTTCCCAGCGGCATGCCTACGTTAGAGACACATCCGCTAGATCCGTACTCCAAGGACCCGTGGAATCTGAACAATATTCCTATCCTCTCGGACTCTTTGTTGCGGTACATCAAATCGGATATCTCTGGAATGACAGTACCCTGGACCTATGTAGGGATGGTTTTCTCGACTTTCTGCTGGCACAATGAGGTGTGTCAAAAATTTTGTTAGTTGACTGTTACCTAACCCAATGTGACTGCAGGATCATTACACATACAGCATCAACTACAGTATGGTTCTCACTTGTCCGTTGTGTGTATGTCCTCCCTAATTTTTTTTACAGTGCACTGGGGAGAAACAAAGACATGGTATAGTATTCCTGGGGAAAGTGCTGCTCGATTTGAGGCTGCGATTAGACGGGAGGCACCGGACCTTTTTGAAGCACAGCCAGACCTTCTGTTCCAGCTCGTCACTCTCATGAACCCGAAGCGGCTGAAGGACGCCGGAGTTGACGTCTATGCATGCAACCAGCGGGCCGGCGAGTTTGTCATCACATTTCCTAAGGCATATCATGCCGGTTTCAACCATGGTGTACGTCACATCTCATTCAGCACGTTTGAAGATGCTGAGGGGACGTTTATAGTTTAACTTCAACGAAGCGGTTAACTTTGCTCTCCCTGACTGGCTTCCTTTCGGGCTGGACTGCGTCAAGCGCTACCAGGAACACCGCAAACTCCCTGTATTTTCGCACGATGAACTGCTCATCACAATCACGCAGCAGTCGCAGACTATACAGACTGCCATATGGTAAATTTGAGCTCAGCACTCGATCGCCCTGATCTGACATCGTATTTGTCAGGTTAAATGACAGTCTGCGAGAAATGACGGAGCGTGAAATGGGGATTCGGGCCAAGGCACGCGAGCTGGGGATGGGCGAAGTGCTGGAAGAGAGCGACCGGCCCGAAGACCAGTATCAGTGCGCCATCTGCAAGGTCTTCTGCTACCTCTCACAAGTCACGTGTCAATGCACCACAAAGGTGGTCTGCATCGACCACATCGACGCGCTCTGCAAGTGCCACGGACGAGCCACGTCCTGCGCAGGCGTTTCAGCGACGCTGAGCTGCAGGAGATACAGGGGAAGGTCTCTGAGCGCGCGGCTGTGCCGACCAATTGGCGGGACAAGCTCAACAAGCTCCTTTCGGAGAGTGCCCGCCCGGCGCTCCGCAGTCTGCGGGCGCTCCTGGCAGAGGGCGAGCGGATACATTACACGCTCCCCGAACTCACCTCGCTTCGCAAGTGCGTGCAGCGTGCGAACGAGTGGGTCGAGGCTGCGAACACATTCCTCGTCCGCAAGCCTAGCCGGAAGCGCGCTCGGCGGTCACGCGGACGCACGTCTGGAGTAGACGGCGGCGAAGATGGGAGCGACAAGCCCGAGCGGGGCCTGGATGACCTCCGCGCCGTCTTGCAGGACGTGGTGAATCTGGGTTTTGACTGCCCCGAAATGGCGGTTTGCGGAACCTTGTGAAGAAGCGGAGGAGACGAAGGACAAGGCACACGCTCTGCTCGTCACCTCGTCGGCGCCGCGTGACCGTGACGCATTCATTCAGGAGTGCGAGGGCTGTTGCTTCACGGCTCGTCGCTCAACGTCTTGGTGGAGGAGCTTGTGGAGGTGGAGAAGATTGTCCTCCGCGAGCAGCTGCTCAAGGAGCTCGATACGGAGATCTATGACGACGGCTTGTCTGTGGACGAGCTCCGGCAGTTCAGGACCCGCGCAGTCACATGTGACCTCCAGAAGATCACGAATACGTGCAGCGTCTTGATTCGTTGTTGCGTGCCGGGGAAACTTGGGAGGAGCGGGCGGAATCGGTGTTGGCGAAGTCGCAGCGGCGGCTCGAAGATCTGGACGAGTTGTTGGAGGTCAAGGACGGTGTACCCGTGTCCAGCGAGCTGTACGAGCGGCTTAGTGCTAGTCGTGCTAGAGCCGAGGAATACGACAGGCAAGCGCAGGCGTGGATCACGGTAGAAGGGGACGCTGCCAGGCCGAAGGTCCAGGAGGTGCTCAAGTTGGTCACCCGCGCAGAGAAAGAGTTCAATATCCCGACGATTCAAGACCTCAACAGGACGCTCGAATTTGCGATGGACCTAGAGACCCGTTGTGATGCCGTTCTGAAGAATCGCTACCAACATGAGGAAGCGGTTGACATCTTCAGCACTATGCTACAGTGGCAGGCGTACGCGAGGAGATTTCTGCACATGTTCTCTCTCCCAAACTTCGAGCGGCTCGACAGACAGCTTACCGCGCATGCCCATTGGTTGCAGGGTCTCCCGTGGTACACTGACCCACACGACAAGGCACACGGTCAAGCCATTCTCGACGACGTGATCGAATGTACTCGACCTGAAGACGACCTTCCTCCTAACGACGAGTACTTTACGTGCATCTGTAATACTCCCGTCCGCCCTCCTGCAGCCGGTGCAGTCTCCGATGCCGTTCAGTGCGACCATTGCTACGCGCGATTTCACGGCGTCTGCGCCGCGAACGGTGGATCATGTCCGTTCTGTGATCACCACCACTGGAACGGCACCATCCGCAAGGAGCGTAATTGGCATTTCTGTTATCTTCCATCTGTGCTTATGCGCGCGCCGGAGATCACCAAAAATTATTCGGAGGATTGGCAGCAGCTGGAGGTTATCGTTCATCGGGTCGACCGGCTGTCAAGCGTCATCGGCCAATTCCTGTCGTTTGCCTCTCAACCCGTCAATCAACGCCAGGAATATATACCTCAAGTGCGACACTACATGCGGAAGCTGTACAAGATCCAGTTCGCAGTGTCGCCCAACCCCGAGGTGTCGTACGGTCTTGACCTGGCTGGTCTGCACCGTATTCTGGCTGGCCAGCCGGCACCAGTGCGCGTCAAGAAGCGGAGACGCCCCAAGTTTGTTTTCGGGCAAGACATCGATAAGGATTGGCTGGACGGTACCCGTTGTATTTGTCGCGGTCGAACGAATTATCTCCTCAACTACCCGATGGTAGAATGCGAGCTCTGTTCCAAACTGTATCATGCCGGCTGCGTTTTCTACCCAATTGACCCTTCGTCGACAGTGAGAGGCCGGTTCATGTGCCCGCTGTGTTGTCTCCGCAAGAACAGGCAATATCATTATTCTGAAGTTAGGGTCAAGCACGTCGGTAAGCATCATTCTCAACTCAGGGTAGCTCACGTCGCTCACGCCTGTGCCAGATAATCCTGATCTAGACGTATATGTTGACACGAAGGAGATGTTGGATACTTTCAGCAAAGACATCATCTACATGAAGATGCTACCGCCTTATCAGCCGACACTCTTCGTTGAACTCATTCGATTTACGCCTGGGCAGCCGGACAACATCGTCTCCAGCGGTGCAGCTCCTCGGGTCCCAGGACCTTCCAACTCGAATGGGGCTGCTAATGGCGACTCTCCCCGTTCCGAGCAGTGGCTACGCCATCCTATCCGCATCGCTCCCCTCACGCGCCCAATCCTCCATCTCCCGCAACCATGCATGAAGATGGCAGAGCATCGGGTTCTTCTTCACATCAGTTCCTCCCCCGCCTCCGTGGTCTAGTCGTTGGAGTAGTGCTGCGGCCGCGGCCGCACCACCTATGGCACGGCCTCATCCGCCGGCCGAGCAACTGAGGTCGCCACTTACTACATCCCCTCAGACGTCTGCCAGAAAGCGCAAATATCCTGATGACACTCCTGCTCGAGACGACGACCGTCGTATCACAGTTTCTCACCTGTCATACCATCGCCGAAGCGTCGGCAGTCATCGCGCACTCCACAGCCGGGCGCGCGTACTGCGGAAGGGCTTTCACCATCCTTGGCGATGATGCTCTCTCCTACAAGTGCTGAGGTGCGGACTTCCCCGCGGCAGCCGCCGCCTCCACCGCCTCCAGGGCCCCCACAGTACCGACACGTGGTAGGATGCCAGACACACCACATGCATATCACGAAGATATGTCCCGTCCGTCGTACCCTCGTGGAGACCGGTGGGGAGCGAGATTGTCGAGCGCGCTAGGCGCGGCCCCGCACCACTCTTCCCCGCACCATCCCCGGCACTGAGTTGCGTAATTATTTTGGGTACCCGTGCTGATCTCGCCCGTGCTGTATTGCTCAAATGCTTTCTGCTTGTTTCCGAATGGCTGTAGTCCTATGAGTAACTTTATCTTGCATGCTGCCCTATATTCAGAATGACCCTGGACGATAGCTTTTGCGTATGCTCCATATCATTAGCCTGCACAGGATGGTGCTGTTCGACACTAGAGATGGCCGACGTTGCTGTCGGTATCTATGTCTATTACATGAGCTATTCAACTTCCAAAACATGTAAGATGTATGTACGTTATCTCAGATCCATACGCCCGCCCAATCTGCAGATCGTCGCCGACTCATGCGCCGCGGTGAAGGGCATGTGCGCGTTGCACATCGTGTTCGCGTTCGCGCGCGACGATATACGCTCTTAGACTCAGTCGTAGCTTGCATGAACGTGCCATGACTCTACTCAGTGCCCAGTCAAGATTCTACAGAATCTAACGGAACAATCATGCTGGCATAGAGTATGCGTACAGCCCGTCAGATGCAACACTCCTACCGGCCACCCTCGAGCGCTGTCGATCGAGTGTCACTACACACTTTCCTGCAATCGTCGCAATGCCGCCATCATCCTCAAGAACGTCGTCGGAGACGCAGACGCGCCCTTTCCCGCCGGCCCGACGAACGCCTCCAGCACACACTGCTCGCCGCGGCGCATTTCCTCGAGGTATTTTGTGACGGTAGATGCCTTGAGGCGTGTCAGCTGCTCGAGTCGCACCGCTAGCTCTTCATCGTCCTGAGCCTCGGCCGCGCACACGTCATACACACCGAGGAACGTCTGGCCGCGCCCGTTCGCGGTGAGCAGGTGCGGGTGGATAAAGTAGCGGTACGGCCGCGCGACGAAGACGACGCGCGGGTGCGCCATGGATGGCGCGCTGGCGACGTCGGGGTGGGAGAGGTCCAGCCCGATGCGCGGCGAACGGTATACCCGCGGGCGTATCTCGTTCACTGGAGACTGCACCTGTTTGGGTTTAAGAAACATGGTGGCTGCACGCGACGGTGCGGAGGGTCTGGCCGAGGGAGAACGAGAGAATGCAGAGATATCGCTGGCCCACATGTCTGCAACGAGCGCTGCGATGTTCGGTGCACCGCTTTGGCGCAGGATCTCGTCCACGAGGAGAGACGGGCCTGAGATGACCTGCATGTCGGCCGTGCGGCGGATTGTGCGCAGAAGCACACCTCCGCGCAGCAATTCAGGGCTGTCGTTGGACGAGGACGAGGACGAGGACGATTTGGCGAAATGTGGGGACGTCTGGATGAGGGGCGCACCGAGGGTCAAGTCGAGGCCCTTGCGGGATCCGCCTCTGTATCCACCTGCCAAGGTCGGAATGGCCGGCGGGTGTCCTGGCTTACGAGGCACCCGATGGAAGTACCTGCATTTGTCGACATGGAAATAGGGTGATCGACGAATTGCACACATGTGATGAGTTCAAAACGGTACATACCATTGACCGCTTTGCTTCTGCTCCTCACTGCCATGCGTGAACGGGTCTTCATGGCAAGTAGACCTCTGCAGGTAGAACTCGAGCTCTAGTATCTCGTATTCAACGTCTACTTCGCCTGAAGTTATAGCTATGTGGTAGTCGTGCAGAAGTGCTGACGCGATTCGTTCGAATTTCAGGGAGATGTCAGTGTCAGTGCAAGTAGAGGTGAAGTCCAAGAGGCCAAGGAGGTCAAGGCTAATAGCGTCAGACTCGACGAGCTCTGACCGTCCTTCAAGTGATGATGCCTGCAGCTGCTCGGGCAGGACATGAGGCCGGTGGTCTGAGGGGAGTGTCTGCGGTGCGGCGGAAGTGTAATGGCTACCGGTCTTATGGTGTTTGGAGGTGAGGCTGCGTATGTCGGTCTCTGTGGGCGAACGCTTTCTTTTGGACATCCGGCACGCGGAGGGAAGAGCTGCGAGCCCGTGACCACGCCTCTTGGATAGTCGCATCCATCAGGACTGCAGGACCCCTTATCGATTATCACCAGAGCTCTGTAAAATGGTGAATGGGAATTTGACTCTACTGGAGTCTGGTATTGGTATGCTAGAAAGTACGTTGATACGAGAGTTTGGCACTCATCGGTACTCATGATCAGTCTCTGAATACCCATCCACAGTTGATCCTCGCGATTCAACAGAAAAGGAGTCTCCTGCAGCGGCCGAGAGCTCGCAAACATTCGTGCAAGACTTACTCACGAACGACCTCATTTGCGCCATCATCTTTTCATGCTCTTCTCCCGCAGCGATCCTACGCTTCTCAAGGACCTGCCGCACCGCACTTGCTGCTGTCAAAGCTTATGTTGTCTATGTGTTCAACATTAACCGCCATCTATCCCGCTTCTTCGACGATGTCCCTGCCTTCCGCACCCTTCAGGCTCGCACGAGTACCCTCATCTCGGGCTCGAGCGCAGTCCAGTTTTTTGATCGCTCATACTACCCTGAGTCTGATCTCGACCTCTACGTCCACGAGTGCCGGCGTCATGAACTTGGAAAATGGCTCATCGAGCATGGCTACCACTTCGTAGCGAATACAAGGCAGGACACATCTTTCGACGTTGCTGCAGTCGATTGGAGGATTCCACCGTCAGATGACGACTATGATGGAATGCGCGGCGTGGCCACGGTCTATACCTTTGAGAAGACCACGCAGGGCGTACCAGAGTCCGTGCTCAAGGTCCAGCTCGTCATCGCGTCGCGCACACCGATCGAAGTTATCCTCTCCTTCCATTCCAGTAAGCGTGCAGTGTTTCTCTCTCGGTAAACAGAGAACCAATCACGCCCGCAGCTTGCGTCATGAATGTCATCTCATACGAGAAGGCATACGCGCTCTACCCTCGCGCCACCTTTGAGGAACGTCGTTCACTCGTCTGCCCTACGGACGGTCTGCCCCAGGAGCCCGCCATCAACAAGTACGCCACGCGTGGCTGGGAGATGGTGCGTTGGCTCCTGGAGGCACAGCGCAGTAAACACAATCGTGCTTTCCGCTTCGGCCACGATGTGTCAGCGACTCGAAGAGCTGGGTTATCACACTCGATATGGTAGGTGTTGTGCCGCCGCCGCCGCTTTTGCAGGACCCTGTGGGTGATGTGACCTGGAAACTCCGTTACGCTGCGGGTGGAGCAATGGAGCTCGACATCTATTCATTATCTGTGCTGTATGCGTACCTGGGGATGATCGAGGACAATGCGGCATAGGGCAGTGGTTGGGTGTAGGATCACGCTCCAGGGTCGAGTATAACGAACTCTGCCTATATATAGTAGGGACCTGACTACCTCAAGACAATCTTAGACGACGCATCACGAGTCAGAGCTAGCCTGGCAAATGGTGACTGTCGATATCTGCGCCGACTCGGAGACCTTGTACACTCTGCACGGAGTATATCGATGTCAACGCGGAGTAGCAGGACGCTTACCATGGGGGCACGACGTGATTCTCTTGCAAAGATTGCTGATAGATGGATTTTTGTACATCAAAGAATATCACTGGCACAGGCAAGCTTTGGCTCCCACTACTTGGCAGATTGCGTGCGTACGCGTGGGTCTCCACGCTCTCCCCTCTTGCGCAGTTTCTCTTGTCTTTTGCTCAGAGACTCTTTTGGTGCTGCTGCATCATCGGGGATCGACGGCGCCGCTGATCGCCCTAAAAGTAGAGGGGAGATCACGGAACTCCATAGCTTGAAGATGGCGTACACAGGGATCTGTTGTGGGGTTTATTACAGGCAAGTGGGCGGACAAGATACGAAGAACTCACGATGAGATAAAACCACCAAACCCACTGTCCGAATGCACCACTTCCAATCTGGCACGCCCCTGATCGTAAGTTGTTCAGTCAGCCATGATACGAGAAAGCTCGTCTTGTCCTTACATGTGATATAGATGATATCGAAGCACCACTCGATGATGCCAGGTCGGGCAAGGTCTTCACCTGACGAGAGCAGGGTACCAGTGGTAGGATCACGTCTGGGTGAGCCGATTCTTTCCAGATACTGAGACAGGAATACAGAGGGAATCATGGACAACAAGTATATCCACAGTGAAGCCCTGGTAGGTGACAAAGAATATCTCCTGAAGAGCAGACGAAGTATGAGTGAAAGCGCGCCCGATGCCAGCGTTCCAAGCCTCAGGTTTTTGATAGTCTCCGCATTCTGCTGAGCTGTAGGAAGAATAATATCACTTTAAGCCGCATGCAAGTTGTCAGGAAAACGTTCCTACGCGCTTAGCTGAGGCGTTCGCCATGGTCGTGTGTGTCGAGCTCGAGATAAGTTGTCAATGTCAATACGCCGCGGCATGGATACGCGAGTCACGCCTGGTGCATTACGTAACCGCCATGACTTCTCGTCGACTCTCTTTTGGGTCACAACTCTTGAAGTCGCCCTGACCCGAGTCTCACGGACTAGCTTGTTGTGCTACGAAGGCTATGCCATGGCCAGTATGCTTGACTATAACGTGCGGGATATGGCCCAGAGTGCTGTGCAGGCCAACAAGGATCATCAGTACGCCTTGAAAGTCTACACTGAACGGCTAGAGGCAGAACTCGAGACCGTGGACAAATTGCTGGTAAGTAAGGATACTCTGTCTGTCCTTTTTTCCCCCTCACCATGTTTATAAGGCGACTGCGGACATCTCAGAACATGAGGACGAACTGGAAGTCAATGCGGGAGGTATTGTCGTCGTTCCCGGCTCCATTAAACCCGATGGACTTGTTGCGCCTGGCGATCTTTTGAATGAGGTACTTCATACACACTCAGCTCTCGCGTCACAATATGTCAATTTTTCATCACAGATGTCTCCTTTGCGAGACGATGCCATGAGACGCCAACGGTATGTTGAATCTACTGTGATTCATCCGAGTATGTGTTTTCGTCAGTTCTGTTTAGTCTCTTTACCTGACATATATTGTAGTGAAGCAATCCGAACTCGACGCACTTGCGGATGGTGTGCGTGCCGAGAATCATCGTCTTCATGCTCTTGAGGCTCAGTTGCGGTACGCCGTCGGTACATGGACCCATTGGAAAGCTGACACATAAACCTCAGAGGGCAACAGCCGTTTGTTGGCATGGATAACCATCCCCCGAGTCACTTCGAGATCAACAAGCTGGGTATTGATTGGGAACGGGTTGCCATGAAAGTATGTGCCCCTTTGAGCATTATCCGCGAGCCACTTGATCAAACCATGTAGAAGGTCTCTTCATCAGGTTCCTCCATTGTGCAACGCTCTGCCAAAGAATGTGAGATCCGCTGGTTAGGCGAGCGCCATCCGCAGTTTAATCATACTCAGTGGACGCAGTCAGAAATCAACCGAGTGAGAGAGCTTCTTTCCGGCGCGAAGGAGGGGCAAGTAGACTGGGTAGATGTCGCAGCTAAGCTTGGAGTATGACCATTGACTACCCTATACTGCCTTCAGCTGATTGTTTCTCAACATTTCAGACGAGACGCACACCTATTGACTGTATGCGCCATGCTATAAATAGAAGGGTTCATATCTGGACTCCCGAGGCCGACGAACGGCTCCTCGAAGCTGTGCGTGTCTACGGTGTCGATAGCTGGACACTAGGTTAGTGCTTTCTGCATTTTGCTAAGGAATGAATTCTGAACTTATACATCCTTCCCAGTCGCGCGACTTGTATCTGAAGATTGCACCCCGACGCAATGCCAGAGTCGTTACACTCGCAGTCTCGACCCGAATATCAAGCGAGGCTCGTGGACAGCCGAAGAGGACGATCAACTTCGCCGTGCCGTTGCCGTTTTCGGTCACTCCTGGATCGAAGTCGCGACATATGTTCCCGGTCGCAACAACGAGCAATGCCGGGATCGGTACCAAGATAACCTCGCCCCTTCGGTTTCTAGAGGCAAGTGGACGGAAGATCAAGACAAGGCGCTTCTACAGGCGATCGAGAAAGCCGGAGGACTGAAGTGGAAAGAGATCAGTAGGATATTGGATAATGGTCGCACAGACAATCAGGTATATGGTTCTCCTCCTGAGATCCGAGACTGTTTTCTGACCTGTTCAATTATTAATCGCAGTGTCGGGCGCGGTATTCCGTGCTGATGAAGCGTCGTCAAAAAGACGATACCAATTCTCCCTCACCATCTTCTTCTGGGGTTCCCGCAAGTGGCGAGCAAAGTACATCCGGTTCTCGACAATCACCGTCTGAACCTCTTCCATCCAATTTTGCGAATCCGAATTCTCTACCAGATACTGGAATAAGCACTACTGGTGTTGAGCCGCCAGTTGCGCGGCCTAAGCCTAAGCCCCGGCCTCGCCGCAAGAAGGCTGCAGAGGATGCTTCAGCAGGCAGTACTCCCACAGCCAGTGGAAGCGCCGCTGCTGCATCGACCAATACTCCACACGATGCTGTCGCAACGGCAGATACTACGAACAGCGTCGAGACTGTGACAGAAGAAGGAAGCAGTCAAGCACCTCGCAAAACTGTTCGTAAACCCGCGAAGAGACGTCTGTCCACCCAGGAAGGAGAAAGTGTGCAGTTGCCCAAAGGGAAAAAGACAAAGACTGGAAAGGCACCAGCAAATGTTGCACACGACTCCAATTCTGTACGCTCATGCGCTGCCATTTTCATATTTGTCTAACCAAGTCTGTCATGCAGGAGCGAAACGAGTCTGAGCCTCTGCCTACCGTGGACCCCGCGATCGAAGAGGATATCCCAGCCGATGCTGCAGAACAGTCAGCGAGTGTGCAAGGCCGGACGAAGGCAAAAAAGCCGGTACGCAAGCCCCGACCCAACCCTCGTAAAAGAGGTCAAACAGGGACGAACCCACGGCTCTCACTTCCAGATATCCAGGAGACTCCAGAAGCCAGTTCGTCGGTCTCCGAAGCACATGACGAGGACACCGTTGGTCCGGAGTCTGAGATGGCGAACGCGTTGCCACAAAAGGGACGTCGTGGCAAGAAGGCGACTTCCACCCCTCGGGCAGAGCCAACGAGAAAACAACCGTCCAGAGCTCCTACCAAGAACACAGCTATTCAGAAAATCCTCACAGTGGACACCGTGGTTTCGCAGCCCGCCCTCTCTTCACACCAGAATGCTCCTGATGCCTCAGCTGATATTGTTCCTGCAGTGGTTGCGGAGGAGCCACCTCTGGAGAGCGAGGAAAGACAGCTCTTGTCCGACCTATCCTCGTTACCAACTTCACCAGCATAACAGTCCGGTTCATTGTACGATACAGCCGGAAGTATGCACTCGCATAAAGACATGGACAGCTGATAGAAGTAGTACTGCAAACGTTACCATAACCTCGACGTGATAAAACATGTGAAACAAAATAAATTAGTTCAGTCTCCACCTCTTGCGTGGTCGAGTGGCAGCCTCCCAGTTCACAGTCGCTCCCAGCAACTCAGCATCTTCCTGCCCTGTACTGTCTTCTGTTGCTAGGAGAAGATTCTTCAACGACTCCTGTACAAGCCCGGCGTTCTTGAGCTTCTTCTCAAGTGATGGTAGGGCTGCTTTCTTTGGTGGTGAGATCTGGCAATCCTGCGTTAAGCTGAGATGTTAAGGATATCCGCGAAAATACTTACCGGGGTCTTCAGGTAGGTATGCTTCGGAGGCAATGGGGGGAGTGGGTGTGGAAGTGCCCTGAGGGAAGCAGGGACGCTCGGAGGCGCGCCTTCGTCGTCAGAAGGTAGCAGGTCGGGGGAGGGCGACCGAGACGGCGGAGGCAGCAGAATAGGTACTTCTGTTTCCAACACATGTGATGGTTAAAGAGGAGGCAGACCCAATCGCCAACTATCTCATACCTATTCTCCTTTTGGCCGATTCGATCGCTATGCGACGCAATTCCTTTGACTGTAGCCCATACGCTGCAGACGCGAGCAACAAGTCTTTTGCGATGGGTCCTGCTCTGTTTGCCAAATTTGCGTAGTCATGAGCACTTTGGTACAATTGCTCTACCACTGTGCAGCCAGTGAAGAGATTAGACAATTAGAAGAGGACACTTCGAAGGGGAGTACGGACGCGCAACAACTTCGAGCTCTAGTCTCCGTAGGGCGGCCGGTTCCGCAGAGTCATATCCGGCAGTACTTAGCTCAGCAGACAGTAGTCTCTGGATAGCATGGGATGCCAGTTCAGATGTCACGGCACTTAGTTCTGGGGCAGGATGTGCCTCGGGTGGCGGAGGCGTCGATGGTGGTTTGGTCTGGCCCTGCGGGTACACAGGATAGCCAGCTGGTGTCCCCTGGGGAGAATACTGTCCTGGATAGTGGCTCTGGTTCTGGTAAGGCGCGTAGGATGTCTGATACGAGCCGTACGCCGGCGATTGATAGTACGACATAGTGAGGGTGTGAGAGGTGGCCAAGTCACGTTCGGCGCTATCTGGCCAGTCAGATTGTTAAGTTTTGCCACACTTATATAGCTCATCTAATCCGTGTCCGCAGTCACACACGCCTTGCACGATGAACTCGACGACCCAAGAAGCCCATACTGCTGCTGAGACCGCCCTCCTCGACGATAGACCCACTGCGCCGTTGCGATTGCGCGAGTCGAGGCCCGATCGCGTCGGCCCAGAGGCTCCAGAACCCCCGTTCCCAATCAAACTCTCGGGCGTTGTCCAACGAGGCTTCGGAAGGGGAGGCAAAGATCTGGGTTGCCCAACTGGTGAGTGGTCCTTATATGCGGTCGACCTGACATTGATCGTCGCAACCTCGCGCAGCAAATCTGCCCGATGAGTCGATAATACCCATGAGCTCAGTAACGCAGACAGGAGTGTATTTCGGATATGCGCAGGTCTCTCGTGATAAGGACGAGAAGACCAGTTTTTCGGATGAGGATACGAAAGTGCTGCCGATGGTCATGAGCCTGGGCTGGAATCCGTTCTACAAGAATGAGCGATTGACGGCGGTTTGCATTCCCTTATCTCTTTGGCTGCTTTTTCGATACTTACAGATGATAATAGGAAATTCACATCATGCATGACTTCAAGAGCGACTTCTACGGTCATTATATGAAGGCGATCGTGCTTGGATATATTCGTCCAGAGCTGGATTACGTATCGCGAGGTGCGCTCATCCTCCACGTCCTCGGGCTTGACTGACGAGCTTCAATTTGCAGAGGCCCTGATAGATGACATTGAGACTGACAAACGAGTCGCCCTGAAGTCTCTCGCAAGGCCGGGGTATGAACTATTCAAGACAGACCCTCTATTCGATACTGTTAGTCACCCGAGACTTTGATTCGCAACGGCCCGTACGATAGCAAAGACTCGGAAGTGAAGCGAGGTATTTTTATGACGCCTACTTTATAGAGTGTTGTTTGTTGGGAAATGGTAGTATATAGAACACAATCTTGTTGTATAGCAATGTCGAAGCTTGGGTGCAGATGTTTTGGAAGACTCGCTGGTGCCAGTGGAACCGCTGAAGCTTGACCGATCTCAGATTGAGCCTGCAGCCACAAATTAGAACTCCGCTTCTAGACGGAACGTTGAGCGCTCAACTTCAAGCACTTCTACGCTCAACACCAACCAAAACTCTCGATGTATAACGGGATCGGACTTACCACTCCTCGAGGAAGGTGTGTTCATTACTTAGATTCTAGATGTTATCCCTGAATGTACTGATTTTATGGTTTTCAGCGGTACAAATGGCTATGTCGTGCGCAATTTGTCCGTATTGCGTAACCATGATTCGGCTGCGGACAGGGCGAGTGCTTGGGACGCAGCTCCTCCGAAACACAGGGAACCTGATGCAGAAATCTTGGAGCATGAGCGAAAGCGAAAAGTAGAAGTGAAGTGTCTCGAGCTCCAGCTCAAGCTGGAGGACGATGGGTGCGTCATACGCGTGTGTTTCTTCTACTGAGCGCTCAATGAGCAGCCACAGGCTGGACGAGGAACAAATCGACGAACAAGTCAGCGAACTCCGTACCAAGCTCCTAGCTAACCTCAATGCGCTTGGGTCCAGTGCCAAAAGCCTCAAACCGTCTGACACGCATGGGATCGCGGCAGCCAAAAAGGAGGAGCTGAGCAGAATGGCGCGTGCGTTGGGCACGCGAAGTGACTACACGGAGGGGCAAGCGTTTGACAGGGAGAAACAGGAAGAGATCAAGATGCGCAAGATGGCGGAGCGAGAGGAGAGGGACCGGCAAAGGGAGGAAGAGCGAGCGAGGATGCAAGCGCAAAAGGAGAAGTGGGAGGCGGAACGAAAAGAACGCGATCGTCTGAGGAGGAGAGAAGAGGATAGGAGGAGGAAGGAACACGAGGAGGAGATAAAGCGAAGAGAGCGGATGCCGCCCCCACCACCTCCAAGGGACAACAGGGGAAGGGATTATCGTGACAGACGCAGTAGGAGCCCACCACCCAGGAGACCTCCCCCTCGCGACAGAGAACGCGATGAATACCGCCGGCCCCCTTCGCGTTCTCCGTCTCCTCCTCCACGGCGCCGCCTTGTATCTCGCTCGCCCTCGCCACCGCCCATGCGTTCGCGTCGTCCTCCGTCTCCGTCGCCCTCACCTCCCCCCGCTCGTACGCGCCGTCGTTTTACATCTCGTTCGCCCTCACCACCTCCGCGATACCAACGTTCAGGCTCGGTAGAACCACCGTCGCGCGGGGCTCGCGGGGTTTCTCGCTCTCCTCCTCCATACCCTCCTCGCCGCGCACGCGACATGGATGACGACCGCTCCAGGTCCCCGCTTCACCGCATCCATCGCCGAGATAGTCGCAGTCCGCCGTCGAGGTCTCTGTCGCGGTCCCCAATGCGAGAGGACCTTCCGCGGGACAGGAGAGGTGGGCGGGATACGCGTTCGCCTTCTCCCCCACCGCGTGGAGAGCGTGGCCCTCGCGCGCGGTCCGCTTCGACTGGCTCGTCTATGTCAGTCAGTTCGGGGAGCAGCCGGAGCAGGAGTCGAAGCAGGAGCTGAATGTGCGGTATCGGTCGCGTGAATTTGTTCCATTCTGACTATGCCGGTCCATTTTTTGTCTCTACTATCTGCCTTTTGCCGATGCACCTGTATGTTTTATGGGCCCGGAACATCTTCAGTCAGTTTCAGCGAGTAAAACATGTACCGGAAGAAATAATGCGGATTACCATATAAGGAAAAGGCAGCGCCTGTCAACGAAATATGCAGTGACTCGGGCGCTGGGTTCGACAGTGACCATAAAACTGCCGGTACGGCTTCCCTGGAGGCTTTCTGAGTGCTCCTCTGGACGACAACTTGAGGGATTAGACACCCCGAAAAAAGCGCAATGCACATGTTGATAGGCAACACAGGGCGGGCAGTTTCCCGCTACATCCCACAGTCTTCCTCAATTCGGTTCTCATCATCCCTGACCGAGGTACGCTGACCACTGCAATGTCTGTGTTTTCCTGACTGCGACTCTCTGTCCCTCTTCACAGCATGTTTCTCGTTCCGTCCCCAGCACCCGCTACACAGGCGTCTCACACCCGGAGGACCTTTCTGCCGTGCCCATTCACGTTCAGGCCGAACTGGATCGCTCCAGCGCGTACATTCTGCCCGTGTACACTCGTCCACCATTTGTTCTGCACCGCGGGAAGGGCGCATATGTGTGGGACACCCAGGAACGGCGATATCTCGACTTTAGCGCGGGGATCGCAGTGAACGCGCTGGGACATGCAGACGAAGGTGTTGCACAGGTGTGTGGCAACATTCTGTCATCTCGATTCTCCAACCTGTCCGGTGTTCTGTGACCTCCGTGTGCGCGCGATAGCGTAACGAGAAGCTCTCCAGACATCCAGACTCCATACTTTTGATCATGTGTACGATGCTCACGCGCGGTCATTGCGTATGACAGGTTCTGGCAAAAGAGTCACAGACACTCATGCACACCAGTAATGCCTATCACCACGAATGGTCCGGACGACTCGCCGAGCTGCTCGTGACCCTCACGCAGCGCGAAGGCGGGCTTGGATGGGCATCAGGGACACTTCATTCTCCGGCGGCCAGCGGCGCGAAGGTGTTCTTCTCAAACTCCGGCACAGAGGCGAACGAAGGCGCTCTTAAGGTCGCACGTAAGGTCGGCAAGATGCGTTGGGCGGCGGCGACAGGAAATAAATGGGACGACCCGGAGTGCGACAAGTACGAGCTGGTGTGTTTCGAGCATGCGTTCCACGGGCGTTCGATGGGCGCGTTGAGCGTCACGCCGAACGCAAAATACCAGAGGCCGTTCGCACCGCTGATCCCGGGTGTGAAAGTCGGCCGGCTGAACGTCGCCGCTGACGTGGAGAGGCTTGTGAATGAGAAGACATGTGCGGTCATTGTCGAGCCCGTGCAGGGTGAGGGAGGTATCCACTTCGCGGACCCGGAGTTCTTGCGTGCACTCAGGAAGAGATGCAACGAGGTCGGTGCGGTACTGATTTATGATGAGATTCAGGTTAGTCAGGAGTTTCTGTCAGATTCGTGTCTCCTCTTCTACGTTTTGGCTTCTGAGCGGAAGGCATTTGCGAAGTTGCGTTTTGGTTTTGACTGACAGCTGACTGCGTGCCGTGATTCCTAGTGCGGACTGTATCGGACAGGAACATTATGGGCCCATTCGACAGTACCCATCGATGGACATCCTGACATCGTGACCATGGCAAAGCCACTTGCCAACGGGTTCCCAATCGGGGCTGTCCTCATGCGAGACTCCGTCGCAGAGGCTATGACCACTGGTGAGAACCACTGACGAGATGATTCGTTGTGTTGGTTCTGAACATTGATAGGCACGCACGGGACAACTTTTGGTGGGTCGCCTATTGCATGTGCACTCGGCCACCATGTCTTGTCCCGGATTTCCGACCGAGACTTCGTCACCAACATGAAGGAGAACAGCAGATACTTGCGCTCGCGGATCAGCCTGCTGCCGCAGTGGTTCCCGAACATTCTCGAGTCGAACATCAGAGGACGCGGACTTATCCTCGGGTTGGGCTTCAAGGACGAAACTCACTCAGCAAAAGTGGTGAGCATGGCGCGAGAGAGGGGGGTGCTACTGCTCACGGCAGGGAAGGACGCTGTGAGACTTGTGCCAAGTCTTAACATTGAGCGAGACGATATAGACGTTGCAGTGGATGTGATAGAAAGCTGCCTGTACGTTCTCGGGGGCGGGCGGTGAATACTTGATGCAATTTAATAACTGCGGGAATGATATGCGTGCCTGGCCGCCGAGCTAGATGTCAAGACGAATTAGGCTAAACATCGTTCGACCCGACCGGTCAAGTGAGCCAATCAGCCCGGTGTGATTTGTTGGTCAGCACCGTGAGCCCATAAGAGGCAGGCGCCAGCAATGGCTCTACCGTACTCTACCTTTCCCTCGCAACGTCCTCGTCGTCTCGCTCGCCATGGACAAGCTTTCCTCTCTCGCAAAATTCAAGTCCTCCTGCCCCTTCCTCGGGCGTACCAAAACGTCCACCTTGCGCACGCTGTGCACCTCGGCGTCGCCACGCTACCCATCTCTCTCGCGTCTGACGGAGAAGGCGACTCATTGCCCCGTCATGGGCCCCGCCCTCCATCTCCGTTCCTCCCAGATGGTCGCAGGCTTTGCCAGTATCGCAGGCACCGCTGACGTTGACAGGATCCACCAACACAAGGGCATTTTCCCTGAGCCCACCGACGCGAACATCGCCAAGTGCCCTCATGCGTCCAAGGCGATTTCTGCCGCTCGCAAGGCCGATGACCTTGCCAAGATTAAGAAGGCCAGGGACGCGAAGGTTGCTGCCATTCCGTCCACTTCTCAGGCTGCCGCCGCCCCCGCCGGGTGTCCTTTCCACGCCGCCGCCGCTGCCCAGGAGACCAAACAGAAGGTGCATACTCCCGCGAGCGGGTACGACTACGAGCAGTTCTATGTTTCCGAGCTCGAGAAGAAGCATCAGGATGCCTCGTACCGTTACTTCAATAATATTAACCGCGTCGCGTCCAAATTCCCTATCGCACACACCGGCGATCCGAAGGACGAAGTGGAAGTCTGGTGCGCAAATGACTACCTGGGGATGGGCAACAATCCCGTGGTATTAGAAACCATGCAGTACGTCCGATGTTCTATTCTTGCCGATCCCGGCTTCTCGATACTTCGATTACTGACGGTGTGACGCATTTCCAGCCGGACTTTAGATGCCTATGGCCATGGGGCCGGTGGTACACGTAACATAGCTGGGAATACCGGTATGCATCTGGCGCTCGAGGATGACCTCGCAGCGCTGCACCGCAAGCCGGCCGCGCTGGTCTTTTCCTCTTGCTACGTCGCCAATGACGCGACCCTTACTACCCTTGGGTCCAAGCTACCTGGTTGCATCTACTTCTCCGACTCGATGAATCACGCGTCCATGATCCAAGGCATGCGTCACTCGGGCGCGAAGCGCGTCATATTCAAGCACAACGATCTCGCAGACCTCGAGAGCAAGCTCGCTCAATATCCCAAGGAGACGCCGAAAATCATCACGTTCGAGAGCGTCTATTCCATGTGCGGCAGCATCGGGCCCATCGCCGAGATCTGCGACCTCGCGAAGCAGTACGGTGCCTTGACTTTCCTTGATGAAGTGCACGCTGTAGGCCTGTATGGACCGCGCGGTGCTGGGGTGGCGGAACATCTTGATTGGGATGCCCATAAGCGTGCTGGCAACAGTCCCGACCCTGTTAAAGGTTCGGTCATGGACCGCATCGACATCATAACTGGTCAGTGCTTCTGTATCTTTGATATTATAGCAATGCTAATTGTCCTCTCCAGGTACCCTCGGAAAGGCGTACGGTGCTATTGGCGGCTACATTGCAGGATCCACCGATTTTGTCGACATGATCAGGTCTTACGCCGCCGGTTTCATCTTCACTACTTCCCTGCCGCCGGCGAACATAGCTGGCGCGCGCGCGAGCATTTCTTACCAAAAGGAGTACCTCGGTGACCGCCAGCTACAGCAGATCAACGTGCGCGAGCTTAAGTCGCGCTTTGAGGCGCTCGATATCCCGGTCGTGCCGGGGCCCTCGCACATCGTGCCCGTGCTCGTCGGCGATGCCGCGCTCGCGAAGCATGCGTCGGACACGCTCCTTGCGCAGCACAACGTCTATGTGCAGTCGATCAATTACCCCACTGTCGCACGCGGGGAGGAGCGCCTCCGCTTCACTGTCACCCCCGGCCATAACCTCGACCAGCTCGTCCGCGTCGTCCACGCCGTCGACAAGACCTTTATTGAGCTCGGCATCAAACGCACTTCGGACTGGGTCAAGGAGGGTGGACGTGCGAATGTCGGTGTGCCCGGTGCGAAGCCCGTGCAGCCGATTTGGACGGAGGAGCATCTCGGCTTGTTAGACGGGACGGCGCCGAAGGTCCTCAGGGCAGGCCAGAAGGGCGTCGTCGACGCGCGTGCGGTCAGAATCACCCGCGAGAAGTTCAACGCCTTGTTGGGTCCCGTGGTGGAGGCGCCGGTCAAGGTCGTGGGTGCGGTCTCCACTCCCGATCTCACGCTTTCGTCCGCTACTCTGCATGCTCCCGTCCCGGTGGCGGTCGCAGCTTGAGGGTGGTGAGCAAGGAGTGGTCCAAATGTTGTCGTGTGTTCGTGGTTAAGCATAGCTGTGTGTGTGCGTTCGTGATTGTTGGAAGTAGGATGGGTGGTTCCTCGTACCGTCTCGTGTCAATTGATCGAAGGCGTGGTGGCGGGTTGAGTCGTTCAACTGTGTGTCCGTTCAACGTTGAACAAGTCGTCGTCGTCGTCTCCGGTCAGTTCTCCACACAGAAGAATGTCTCAATTCCTCCGATTCGGAATGCTACCATCTGGTCAGACACGACATTATACATCCGCTGAGGCTCCCTCGACTAGAACTGTGGTATAGACGTATTCTCCGTCGTGACTGATTGAGGCATGGATTTTCCCTATATCACAACCGGTCGCATCATGTCGATGATATTCCAAGGCAGGTTTGCGACCGAGCGGTCCGTCTTGCAAACCGTGCAAGGTCAACTGTTTCCATGTTGGTCGTGCGTAAGGATAGAGTGCCTTATATGCTGCCTCTTTCACGCTCCATCTGTCCCGCACATACTATATCATCGATCCACACGAACGGCCAAGATGCAAATGCCTTACCGAACTGCGAGAAAGCGATGTCTCCGGGGAAGATCTGTCGAAGAGATGTTTTCCCAAGTCGCCCACTCTGCGTCGCTTAGAATGCGTGAGGCTAATTTCTGTGCGGTCCTTCTGTGGATGAACGATGCGAGACGAGGCAGGTGGAGGACGTCGACGCCGATGCCGAGGATGCTCATGGGCCGACGCTGCAGAGGATGCGGGGAGATCACCGTGACGCATGCGCAGATCTGCGGCTTGCAACTTGGACTCGTCCACACACTCTGGACCGTGGAAGAGACGCTTCAACTTGTGCTGCTTCCCATTCACGTTCGGAATCCCTTCTATAAGAATTTAGCAGGCTACTATCGCAAGCTACGCCGAGTCTTGTGGTCCGGATGCTAATATTGAGTGAGTCCACGCGTTTCTACGAAGTGCTAGTCTCAACTCTGACTTGACCTAAGTTCAGACCGACTTTTCGGGTCGTTGAATTCGCGTATTGCTGAGCAGGTGGCTGACTGGAGGCTGACGGTCTCGGTCTGCTGTCAGCCCAGTTCGATATGCCATATAATCCAGCCAGCAAGGATGTGGAGGCTCATCCCATCTTTCCTCCATTCATTCATCATATGCTTCCACTACTGTGCGGTGGAAGCACTTGAAGTATCATCACCTGCGCTCGCATCGAAATATGCCCCATATAGCTCGTCGACATCCTCCGTCCCTCTCTCACCATCTACCCCGTTACATCTCCGGCGAACGTGGGCCGTACATAGCTGCTCCTTGGGCAGCTGCCCGCCTCGGGAGACGCGTCTTCGTGCACAAAGCCGAGTATACCAGTTGGGTCCTTGCTGACTGGGATCTCGCCGGTCGCCATTTTCCGGCCAACGTTGCCCGTCGTGTCGCAGATGCGGACGCGGCCCGTGATCTCTCTACGGTTGGCAGGGTTCGTTGCATTGCCTGGAAAGAGTTCACCGTCGCGCTCAACGCGGGTACTGGTGCCGACGTTGTCTCCCTGTCGGTGAAGCGGAAGCGGGCGGCAGACATCATCCTCCCGCACGAGGTGGACGAACGGGTTGACGACGCTCAGCCAACTTTCAGAAAGTGCACGCCGACGGAGCGCACCCGCCTCGTACGGGACCAGCGAACGATTAACATCGCTGACTGGCTGGCGAACGGGACGGACAGTGCAAGTAGGAACATAGGCATCTCGGTCAGTCTAGCGCTTCGTAAATTTATGGTGAATGATGAAAATGACAACTGAATCGCGGCGTTGTGTAGAGAGTCACGGTCAGCCGCCCGAAGGAACGCGACGCTGTCAGCCGCCTGCAACTGCTTCGCTCTCCAGAAGCCAAGAAGGCCCAGTCTATCAAGCCGCTCCTAAAGCGTCTCGCAGCAGATCTCGCCGCACTGCAGGACGTGATCCCCAGCTTTCTTGTGCACTCGCAGCAGCTGGTGGAGGCTCTCTGTTCCTCGTCTCTTGTCGACGACCTCGACGACACGTTGGCGGAGCCTGCTTCCTCATCGCGCCCTCCTTCGAAGCGGGCTACTCCGTACAACATGCAACGGAGACCTGCTATCGAGTCGTCGTTGTTCCGCTCCGCAAGCAGGGACGTCAACTCCGATGCGATTGCCCAGCCTGCATCCATATCCATATCCGTAGTTGGCGCCATTCATCTTGATACTGCTTCCACACCCCAGAAGGATATGTCGGGCTTCGACCGATCTGGCTCATCGGAGGCGACAGTCGTAGCCACTGACGGAGAGGAAAGCGTCGAGAAGTCCTCGGACATGGAGGGCGTGGAGCTCACGAAGTGCGAGATGGTCGTCCACGAGAGGGTCGTCCCGCTCTACGCAATGAGGGAGCCACGTCCTCTGGTGGAGATGGATGACTTTGATGAGGAGGACGGGGGCGATGAGCAGCCGAGGCTCCTGCAGTCTCGCCGGGCTGCTCTCGCGGACACCACGAACGGCTACGGTTCCTGGTCGGTGGAAAACCTGAAGCGTATCATTGACTCGGAGGAGGCGATCCTCGCTGACGCCGAAGACATCCTGTGGGACGTGCGGCTGACGTTTGGGATGGCTGCGCTTACATTGAACGAATGGCCGTTGCACCAGCCCTTCCGATGGGCAGCGAGGGGGGCGGTCGCCACAGTCGAGAAAGCACCATCCGTTCCTGTTGAGATCTCGGCATCGTTGACGACTACGCCGCCTGGCTCGCCTTCTCCGCTGCGTCTCACTACTGATGCAACACAGTCTCAGTGTCAGCCATTCTGGGCGACCCCTCCCGGATCGCCTGTTGCCCTGGCTCCGCCTGTCATCCCTCACGTGGCATCTTGCACTGGCATCGATGTCCCACCTGCTGATCGTCTTTCGACCGCCTACGAGGTGTTAGAATTGGACATACCTGCAGCACTACAGGAGCTCATCTCGACTACACCCCCGGGTTCACCTAGCCCAGCGTCAGTTTTGCCTCGCATACCTGCTACGCCCTCTCCGGCTGGTTGCGCAGACGATACGGCAGACTTGGGCTGCTCTTTCAAGATAGAGCCACTTGGACTTCCGCGCCGCACTCCCGTTCCCTGTGTTCGCGCGCTGCCGGAGCCTCTTCCACCATGGTACCTGGTCCCGACGCCATTGCCTCCGCGCTGCTCACGTTTTGCCACTGGCATGGACAGCATGAAGCTGGACCGGAAGGAGGTATTCGGTGGAGATGATTCGTACTCTGTGGAGGACGAGGACGAGGACGAGCAGTCTATCTCTGGCGAGGCCCAGGAGCAGGACATCAACAAGTCTTGTTGCACGGAGGCTGAGGAAGTCGAGGAGGTGGAAGAGGCTGACGAAACAGAGGTTGCTAACTATCTGTACGGCGCGAATGTGTCCGGGGACATCTCTGCTGCGTTGGCGTCATCTACCGGCTCCCCTTGGATTCCCACACGGATGCCTTCTTCCCCTGCCGGTATCTCGCAACAGTCGCCTCTGTACAAGGATGAAGACTCGCTTCTCTTCCTCGCAGACGGTGTTGACTCGTCGGCCGAAATCCGCCTTCCTGGTTCATTATCCACAGAGCATTCCCCGCGTGACCAGTTGCGTTTCTCTCAGTGGGAGTGGGACAGGCAATTTAACCCCGAGGACCAGCCCCCGGTCGATGACAACGAGTGGGATCTACACGCGCCTCCTGTGGAGTCTCCAGACACTTGGGCATCCCCGGCTTTGCGCTCGCCCAAGGGTGCCGCCCAGTCTCCCGTGGACGATCTAGCTGCCCAGTTCTTGGACCTTGTCCGTCTCGATAGCCTCCAGGATGCTGTCGCTGTTCCCGAGGCTCAACCTGAGGTGTCGCGGGCGCCAGACGTTCTCGGGGTGCAGCCCACGTTGCCTCATGACGCTCGTTCGTCCCGCTCGAAGTGGTCTTCTAGTAGTCGCAGACGCCCGGTGGCTGAAGATTTCTTTGGTCCTTCTCAGTCGCTGAGCGACAGTATCTCTATTCCAGACGAGTTACAGCGCCACGCTGGACGTGGCGGTCCCTCCGTCATCCCATACAATATTCACGGCAGAAACTTGCGTCATATACTCATTAATATTTCCCAGTCCGAAGACTCGCTTATCAACAACACACCGTGCCAGCAAAAGGGGAAGATGCGCGCGGAGCCGCTGGCAGGGAAGGAATTGAAGGAACGTAGACGTGCGAGAGAGTGGACATGCCTCAGGGCAGGAAAGGAGAACAGTTCGGTCGGGTGCGTCTCCTTTGTGCGGTCGATCGGTTGACACACTCGCTGACCATGATAACAGAGGAGAGATCGGGTCTTGAAGACTGCCTTCGAGCATCTTTAGGACCGCAGCTGCTTTGATGATGGCGTCATATTATGACCGCCCCTGGGCAAGAGCCCTTGAACTTCACCGACGACAGCAGCGACCTGCTGGGGCGGGACTTGGTGTCACATGGATGTTGTGATTCCTCTTGGTTCCACCCTGGCGATATGCCCCTCTTTTGGATTCCTATCTCCACGACGAACGAACATGCTTCTGCAATTACTACTCTGGACATGGGACGGCTGTTCCGGAAGCGTTCTCCCGGCGGCTTGATCTGGTTCACACACTCGCATTCTGGGATCTGGATTGTCCTCCTTGCTTGTCTCTCGAGCGGCGTCGACAACCCAAGAAAACAAACTACAAAACGCGAAAATACCAAAGCAAAAAAACATTCCATAACGCAAAAGCCGACACATCATTTCTATCATCCACTTCCTTCTCTCGGTCTTCTATGAGCTCCTCTTCTCTGCCCAATCTGGCGCGCGGCACGTTTCGGTGCCACGGCTGTCTGTCGTTCGACGGCGACTCGATGCGGTCCGCGCGTTTTGGATTTCTTATCATCGCCTCTCGACGTCTTCTCTGTCATCAGAAACCCATAAACCAAGGACAAAACGCGCAAAATACGAAAGCAAAAACAAATTTCATAACGCCAAACCTCATACATTGTCTCTTGCCTCCTACGATCTCACCTATGTCTCGTCTCTTGTCGAAAGCTCTATAAAACCCTCTACAACACGTGCAAAATACAAAAGCAAAAACAAATTTCATAACGTCAAAAGCCATGCATCGTCTCTCTCTTGTCTCCTATGGTCCCGCTCTGGTCTCCTGCGTCCGCCTCCTACAATTTCACTCTGGTCCTCTGTCTCCATCTCTTTTATCTCTGTCTTGTCTCTTACGTTCGCCTCCTACGATTTCACTTTGGCCCCCTGTCTCCGTCTCCTCTGTCTAGTCGAACGCTCAAAACCCACTACAAAACGCGCAAAATACAAAAGCAAAAACACATTTGATAACACAGAAATCCACATATTGTCTCTATCTCGCGTCCCACGATTTTAATTAGTTCGCCTCCGTGTCCTGTCCCGAATCGAAAGCCCCACAAACCTACTACAAAACGCGTAAAATACAAAAGCAAAAACAAATTTCATAATCAGAAAATCCACATGCCGTCTCGATCCAGCGCGCTTCGATGTCTGATTCTCCCTTGCGTCGGTCCCTCTGTCTCCCTCGGTTCGCGCGTCAAATTCTTGGTTATTTCCCCTCCCTTCTGTCGATCTCCGAGGCGATGATACCGTTCACCTCTGGTCGACCCTCCTGTCGCTCCCAGCTCTAGTCATTCGTTGGCTGCCTTTCTGGCTTTCGTACACTGCCGTGACCCTCTCGCGGCGTGGCTTCTTGGCGCTCCTAGGATCTGGCTTGCCTCTGGGACTTACGACAAGCATTTGTGGAAAGGTGCCGCAACATGACACATGCGGGATTCTGACGTGGGGTGAGTAGAGTTCCTCATTTCCGTTGAACACCCATCCTCATCTCATGTACAGGATTACCGCTCCGACGACTCGATAAACATTCGAGATTCGTGCCAGCGTGGAGTTTGTCCAGTGCGGCTATCTGCTTTCTGTCGTATAATCAGCACACAATGTAGCCATTCGCGTGTTGACAGTCGTCAGCGGGAATATATGATATCGATCTGAGAGAAATACGTGGGCGGCCATTCGGTCGGGGCCGGCCGGCACTGTCACTAGAATCCCGAATTCCTTAGCGTCGTGCGTTGTCCTCGTTGGATGCCGTCCTCAGGCTCCGAATCCTTCGGAGTACTACATAGTGTATGTGAGGATCAGAACACATGGCCGGTTGATCGATCAGCAGTAAGATCAAATCTTCATATCTTCAACCCTTACAAGGACGTCTCCGACTGCAGCAAGGACTCGTATACAAGATCAACTTGAAGTTACCGCCCAAGAAAATAAATTGCTACTACATCGCTCGGATGGTAGTCCAGAGTGGTGAACGGAAGTCATGACATTGAGGTATTTGTCCTCAGGGATCGGATTGTCCTTTGACGGTGTAATTAACTTTCATGGGAGCAGCGAAGAACAGTAGCATGAATGGCCGCATGGTGCAATTATGTAACATGGCTTGCAACTAGGTTTCGGCCACACAAGGGTTGTGTGGGTGAGCATACGGAAGCACATCTTGATATCGAATATGATATTAATACTGGGTCCGTCAAGCAGTGGCCTGTGGCCGCTACAAACCATCTTCTTGTCCTGGTAAAGGCCTCAATCTTTGCCCGTGAATACTCACAGGATACTGGTACGCACATCGACTTGCTGTCCTAGGCCAATACTGTTACTGAAATGTGAAGTGCAGGGTGCCTACACGATGATACCGACGATGATTGCCATCTTAGCACCAGCGGGTCTCTCTTGGAGGGCAACCACCCCTGCTATCTGCTTCCGTCGAACACTTTCCGTAGCCCCACGTCGTCTGCCAACCAGACCTTATCTGCGACGTTCTCTCGCGACACAAGCTGAAGTGAGTTGTCTCTCCAATACAACTTTAATCCGACTCACGCTCTCAATCAGTCTCTATCACCTCAGGATGTCAGATCCGACGCCAACTTCAGGATACCCCTCATCGACTTCAGCAAATTCCTCACGGCGACCTCACAAGCAGAGAAGCAGCGCACAGCCGACGAGATCGTGAACGGATTCAAGGAGGTCGGGTTCATATATCTCGACAAGCACGGTATCCCGGACGATATGGTGCAGCACGCCTTCCGGAAAGTGAGCCGGGCACAGACATCTTGAAGCCGCGCAGATCGCTGAAAGGAACCAGAGTGCAGAGTTCTTCCGCCTGCCGATAAATTTGAAGGTGCAAAAATGCAGCAGATTCCCCCGCGTGCGATTCGCTCATCTCCAGACTACTAGTCGAAGCTGGCATGGGACGACCCCCGTTCGAACCGCGGCTACGTGGCGCTCGGGCGCGAGCGCGTCACGCAGTCCGACGACCTAGCAGAAATCGCCAAGCTTCGCGAGAAGGCGCCTGACTGCAAGGAGACCATGGAGATCGGCCGAGACTGGGACAAGACGTGGAAGAACCACTGGCCCCGGGAGAGCGACGCGCCCGGTTTCAAAGAGACGATGATGCACTTCTTCCAGACGTGCCACGAGCTGCACGTGGTCATCATGCGCGCGATCGCCCTAGGACTGGACCTCGACGAGATGTTCTTTGAGGACAAGATACATGAGCAATACCACAACCTGCGCTTGCTGTCATACCCTCCTATCCGGACAGAGATACTCCAGCAGGAAGGTCAAGCCCGCGTGGGTGCCCATTCTGGTAAGACATGATAGATAAATTCACGAGACTAACGGCCGAACAGGTATCCTAGATTTCGGCACACTGACCCTTCTTTTCCAAGACGCGGTGCGTCCACACTCTGACTCGTCCCAAGGAGAGCTACGCTGACAGCGTCTCTGGGCCCCAGGTGGGCGGTCTCGAAGTCGAGAACCCCCACACAAAGCACTTCCAGCCCGCCATCCCGATCGTGTGTCCCGCACTCGCAAAAGCTTAGCCGCTCAGAACTGACAGCACATTATGATCTGCAGCCCGGGACGATCGTCGTCAACGCCGGAGACCTGCTCTCCCGCTGGAGCAACGACGTCCTGCACTCGACGCTCCATCGCGTCGTTGCCCCGCCCGCCGAGCAGAACAGCACCACGGGTGGCATCACCCCCGCCCGCCAGTCGATCGCGTTCTTCTGCAACCCGAACTTCGGCACCGAGATTGCGTGTCTGCCGAACTGCCACGGGCCAGGGAGAGAGCAGAAGTATGCGCCGGTGACGACGGAGCAGTACATCGTCAGACGACTGGCGGTGACGTATAACTGAGCAGGCGTATGAGGTTGAACTGAGGTACTTGGGGTTTTTGTTTGAGTTGGAATCGTCCCGTTTCGGAGGGACATTTGGATCGGATGTATCATTACAAACTTGGAGTTCATAGCACATGCCCTGAGAGGCTCCAGAGCTTCAGTCGCAACGGTCCGCTCCTTGCGCTGAAAGAAGATGGACACGAGGGCAGTCTTCCGCGTGTTCAGGTTTAGAGCCGACGATTAAGAGCGACAGGAGCATTACTGTCATACAAGCTTACAATAAATCATACACCACCGCTTCACGGGCGCAGTTCCACGGCAAGCCTGTCTACCAAAGTCTGCAGCCTGCCCGCCTCATACGTCGCCATGGACGCATTCTTCTCGATAGTGATCGACTCAGTCAGCGCAGGCAGCGTCGTCGCGCCATATCCTGCCAATTCCAACGAGCACTCCTCAGCATCAGTTTCCCGAGCCATCCAACTCACACACTCACCAAGCCATTTTCCCGGCGCGACGCCAAGGTGGCGGTACCACTCGCGGTCCATGAGCCCCTTCTCATGTATCAGCCCGCGCTCGAACGCCGCGAGCTTCCGGTTCACCGCGCGCACGCGCTGCACGGCCTCCGCGACACACTTGCTCTGTCCCCCTTTGTTCCTGAGCCTGCGGTCCGCGCCGCAGTCACTCCCGAAGATGCGCTTGAGCCCACAGAGCGTGTTGCGGAGCTTGCGCTTGATCCACGCATGCTTCGCGCGCCGGCGGAGGAGGCGTCGGAGCTCGCACTCGGCATCGGCCTTTTCCGCGTCGAGCTCCCCGCTTGCGGCGCGAAGGGTGTGCAGGGACTCGCGCAGCGAGGCGACGTCGAGAGCGAGCGAGGCCGTCGACGCGAGCTGCTCGACACTGGGGGCGGATGCATTGGCGGGGCGCGGAGGCCGCGAGGAAGACATGCACGCACCGGTCCAGGTACGCCTCGAGCTCTGCTGCGTAGTATGTGGTGTTGAGTGGGAGGACGAGCGCATCTGCCAGCCGCAGAGTTTGCAGGCCGAGGTATTTGGCGACGGTCACCTACACCGGGGTGAGAACTGCGCGCGTCAATGGTACGACTAATGGGCCTACGTGGCGCAGGAAGCCTGGGTCTCCATACAACTCCTGCCACCTCTGCGTATCGTATACCGAGTGGTAGTGAAACACGGGGTCCGAGAGTGTCGAGCGAAAGCCACTGTCCGAGCTCGCCACCTGTATGGAATAGCGAGATGGTCATCATCCCTCGGCCATGCGCATATAGCCAGATAAGTGGCCTACCCCGATATGTTGCAGGAAGACCGTATAGTCGCTCCCCCCACCAAGCGCACGGACGCCGAGCGAATCCGAGGTCTTCGGCTGCTCTCGTTTCGCCAACACCTCCGCGGCTGCCGTGTCAAGGTGCGCGCCATAAAGCACACCTGAGTCTTTTGACGCATCCCACAGCGTGAGCCCGGGCTTTGTGGGGTGTGGCAGCTCCTCTGCGATATCACGCAAGAAGTATGCCAACGACGGGGAGCCAGATAGGCGGAAGCGTGATCCAGAGACGGACGAATCTGGAGCACAATGGACGTGAATATGAGGAATGAGAGGGGGGGAGGGTAGGGGACTTACCGACGTTAATGTACGCGACGACATGCTCTGCGATCCAGTCCGCAAAGTCCTCGCCCCATTCCGTGCTGCCAATTAAACCAAACTGCTCATCACTTCAGCATCAGAACATCCGAAAAGGCAATGACGCACCTCCTCCGCATCCCAGCTCGCAATAACAATGGTCCGCAGGGGCTTCCAGCCCGACTGGAGCAGAGCACCAAGTCCGCGGACAACTTCGTGGACGGAGACGGTCCCTGAGGAAGGGTCAGCGGCGCCCATGACCTGTCGTGCGCTGGTGAATACCACCAAGCCCTGTCATGGCGCATATACTCACCCAAGCTGCAAGAAGGACCGTTGTGAATAAGAAAGTTACCGAGCTGCTGATAACTTACCGTCTCTGTGGTTGCCTAACACGATAACTTCATCCTTGATGTGCCCCGGGATTACACCCATCGTGTTCCAGATCGGGATGACCCGGTCGTCCACTCCAGTACACGTCAGATGTTCGAGGTGCTATGCACAACTTCCGGAAGCTCACCGTGGTTGACGAGGGACACCGTGCGGTTCTTGCCGCCCGTGCTGAGCTCGTCGAGTAGCACCTGCGCATTCATCCAGGAAATCGGGAGACTAGGGATTTTGGGAATGTTCAGGCCCTCGGTGCGGGTGCTGTTTTCGTATGCAGGGAAGCCGGGCGTCGTGGGGTCTCTGCGAGAATCTGGTTCTATGCGCGATCACTTGAGATGGATACACCAGACTTACCCGGGGTACATCGACGAGTATTGCACAGTGCCGCGCTGCAGCGATGTTGGGTTCCGCGCAGGTCCGTTTGGATAACTGGTGCAAATTCTGAGAGAAGAAACAGGATAGTTGTGAGACATACGCACGGCACATAGCCGTTCTCGACAGTGACGGTACCGTCGTCCCGTGGGTCGTTGTACATAAGTACAGCCGCCGCTCCAAGCTCCTCTGCGCCCTTGATCTACGGGCCACATGAGACAGAGCCCGTGTTCGCCGGAGAGTCCAGGACTTGCCTTCAATCCGCGGAAAACGCGCCCATAGCGCGTAATCACAATCGCGCCATTGAGGTCCACGCCTGCTCAGGATTTGTCAGACATCCGTTGTGGTGTAGGCAGCGCGACTGACCGTCCGCGACGAGCGCGTCATAGTCCTGTTTCCGGCCATAATCCGCATACACCAGCCTGCCCTTGGCTTCACCGCCGCGGCTCAGACCATGCCACGCCGGGACGGCCTCTGCGTGCTGGCCAGCCTCAGGGACCGTCGCATCCGCGGCCTCCTCGAGCTCTGCGGCCCATGCAGTGCTCCCGTCCTCCTCGAGGATGGCGAGGCTGCGATCAAGGGGTGTGTTCATAACGGGGTAGTACTGATCGATCCACGCTGAAGGGGCACTGAGCGAAGGGATGGCAAGTGTCGCATTGCGCGAGGCAGCACTGCCTGCGGGGAACACGGGCAGCGTTGCGGGGGTGGGGATGCGGAATTCTGTGTGGAGGAGTGCGAGGAAGTCCGTGGCGGTGCGGAAGTCGCCCGGGGTGCCTGCCATGTGCGGCTTCGTCGCGTACTGGCGCGAGGCAGCGGTGGCACTCCCGGGGTTCGGGATGGTCCTGCGAGATGGAAGACGTTAAGGAGCTGTCTGTGATGTGTCAACATACGCACAAGAAGAGCTTCTCTGCGGCCTGTGCGGAGCGGGGGAAGGACGTGGTGTCGACGTCTGGCTGGTGCGTGTCGCCGAAGGCCTCTGCGATCCAAAGGTCCTCGGTGGATGTGAATTCGGCCTTGACAAGGACATCGGTCCACCGATTGAGGACCACCAGTAACAACGTTGCGGCGACGCAATGCCCGACTGTCCAGAACCAAAAACGAGACCTGCGCCTGCTCGACACGGGAGACTGAGCAGCGATGGAAATCGCGTCGCCGGAAGAGCCCTGTGGTTTTTCGTCCGCCATGGTGGCAGTCTGGTTGGAAGTCCTTGGTCAGAAGAGTTGGCTAAGTGCTTATCGGGCTACAGTAGCGTGGAGTGGGTGTGTGTAATTTGTACTGCAGGGTGCTGGCTGGGCGGTCGGAAAGGCGTTTCATGGCGGGAATATTGCGGGCGTAAGCTGGGTGCGCCGTGCGAAGGAGATCAGCCCACGTGATTTGACGCGCTGAGGACGATTCCGCGGAGAGCTCTGCCCCCGCAATATGTCGTCGGCCGCTTCCTCGGGTGACTGTATGCGCCGTGCCGCGTCAATTTCCAAAGTCACTGCGTTCAAGCGTCTGGTAGTACAAAGCACAGTAGCTGTAGATAGGAGGCTTAATAATAACTAGTTTGAAATAGTTGCC
>JABYQE010000076.1:0-133220 GCA_022376435.1 Amylocystis lapponica | reverse complement strand
TTGTGCGTGCGTGTGGCTCATAGCTCCCTGTATCATTGTTCCAGACGTGTAATGTCGTGTATTACACTGGGAATTTACCAATTATGTCTTTGTCCCGGTTGGCTCGCCGGGTCACCACCACAGTGTGCCCTCTCTGCCAAATGCGAGGAAGATGAAGATGAAGATGAAGACTTATCCGGCGATGAGGTGATAGGCTCTCGTTGGGGATCAGGAAGAAAACTTCTTCGGCGCTGTGTTTGCCATGGATGAGGATTCCGAGGACGACACTGACCTCGCGGAGGTGGTGATCCCCGTGCTTCCGGCCCTCGTAATTCCATCCTTCTTGGTGACGATCCAGTGACACACTCTCCTACGATTCAGGATCAGCAAGGGTTCACGACACTGCGTCTGTGGACGACTGCACAGGTCCAGGTATGAGTTTTCAGAGTCGATCTTAAAATGCTTTACTGATTGTCATCACAGTTGCCGCTGTAGAAGATCGGAATTCGTCAACGTCTTCGCTGAAGAGGAAGAGGAATTCTAGGAAGTCTTAGTCAACAAGTCCCCGGCTCACAGATACATGAATATTTGAGGAACTGTGCGGCGTTATCTGACCCTCCATGCGATGCTGCGTCGAAAGGAGAGTTTGGGAGGCTCCGAGTCCGCAGGAATATAAAGGTCAAAGCCGCTTCCCGTTGTCTATATTAAGTGGTCACTATCCTCCGCCCGCGACGAAGCTGATGATGTATGCGTCCAGAACAAGCAGCATCCACAAAAGGTCACCAAGCTCAGTGGACGTGCGCGGGCGATCCAACGGACCGGGCTCGCAGAAGTTATAGTCATTACCTGAGATAACGACTATGTGTTTTGCGATCTCTGCTCGCTGTGATTGTCCGGGCTCGTCGCTCAGGACGTCAGGCCTTCACTGTCTTATCTCTGCTAGATTTCTGTTAGGTGTACTTTTTGTACGAGATTCATTCATTGTCGTTGTAATATGTCAACAACGTTCATGATGTCGACCATCACATGTCATATTAGTTCACGCGGTCGAATGTTCCGACAGGGCCCTTGATCTCTGTGGCGCTATTGGTGCCAAGCTGGCTAACATATTCTATCAGTGCCGCTGGCTACGAATTCGAACATGCAGCATTTCGTCCGGAGCGGGGACAATAAAACGCCACCATGATGCATTGAACTTGAAAGCAAGTAACGGACTGAATCTGCTCTGGAACTCATTGTCTTCTAACAGATGTTAGGTACCACATTCGTATTTCACGCAGCCGTTCTGTATTATTGATAATTAAGCAGCGTGCAAAAGCTTCAATCACTTCGTCGGGACTTCGCTGTGCGTGTGCAGGATAAACTTGATTCGACGATGTATCACAAGGACGTCCTGCAGCTGTGTGTTATGATTATACAAGACTAAACCGATCAAAGGGCGTGTCCGAGTCGTACTATCACACTGAAGCAGCCGGGTCCGCCTTCCTGTCCTCCAAGTCGATGCTGTGACTGAACGTACCCAAACCACCGCAAGTTCCCTTCTGCAATGGAACGGGATCAGTGCGATGCAATACTACAGCGAGAAAAAAAATCGTACCTGGGGTTTTCCAGAGGTATATCAGACGGGTGCGATTCACGCAGAACGCCAACGTGCACCGTGCACGCATCCTCCCGGACCCTGTCCGCGTTTTTGTCCGGCTGGAAACCGATGTAGCTGCGCGATCCGAACCCGCTGCTGTTAGCAGCAGACGAGTCGATGACAGTTTGACCACGGCGCATGAAAGCTCGATTGTTGAGGTTGACCAGGAGCGTGTTTGCATACCTATGTGGCGAAGCATCAGAGGATTAGTCGCTCGATCGGGTGAATACGTACAGTTTTGCAAGGATGAGTGCTCTAGATCACTGTCAGCATCTGCGGCAGGTCTGAGGGTCGAGTGACACACGGGCATTGATATACGAGCGTGTGCTGCATATCATTCAGTTTCGATCGCTAGTTGAAGAGAAGCATACACGTACAGTTGGTCCGGTGAACAACAGGAGCACGTCAACGATGGCAATAACCGCTGAGCATGCTATAAGTGTCGAGAATGTTTTCGGACAAGCGACGGTACACAACCTGTGAGAGTTCCCGTCTCTATGACGAGCCGGATCAGACGGTTGACCACATCGTCCGAGTGTGCAATACCCGTCTTGGCTTTGAAGAGCTGTGAACAATAATTGCATGAATGTCTTCAGAATTGCAGGAACCGTCGAGTCCACAGACTCGAACTGACAAGCCTTGTCATCACGATGGCGATGAGCACGTCCACGAAAGCACTCGTAATCAGCCAAGCCTAGTGATAGTGAGTAATATAAAGCCATGCGAGACATGGCTGGTCGGCTCACCGAAATGACAGGAGTCACACGAGTTATGGATGCAGCGGTGGCCACGACATTGAAATCTTCCATATCACCATGAGCATTGGGCGAAGGGAGAGAGAATAGGATACCCTTACCATAGCACCGCCTACAGCGGCGATGGAGAATTGACCGACGGCACACTGTATGGGCGGGGATTTTTAGATGTCCCCGCACATACTTCAACGAAAGACGCCAAATACAATTACCCCCGCCAAAATGCGAGATTTTGCAATTACGTAGATGCGCCAGGCAAAGAAAATCTGGACGATGGCAGCTATGAAGCCGCACATAATTGGGACACTGAGCCATGAATTGTGGAAAGAGATCATGGCGGTAATGTCGCCGTAACCATAAACGTAGACATCAAATGCGTCGGCAGTAATGAGGCCGGTCTGCACCCACTCGAAACATAAGGTCCCATACACTGTAGAGCAAGGTGACGTGAGTGCAAAAAGTGTGTTCGAAGAAACAAGGTTCCGCACCTAAGATTTTCAACGGGATAGAGTCCTGCGGAAAGAAGAGGTAGTATAAATCTGAAAATCAACGTCAAATCGAAAGTATTGTAGATCGCACGAAAGCACTCACAAACCTGGACGGAGAGCACAGTTTGCAATCCCCAGTTGAAGAACATTCCAAGGATCTAGACGTGGGTGTGACTCGTCAACAAGAGCCTGTTTGACACAGGAACCTACCTGAGGCCCAGCACTGGAATTCCGAGTTCATGAGTAACGAATTAATGGTCGGAAGGATGCTCTGAGAACACATACAGCAGAGTCACGGTGTCGAGATATGTTCATCTTGTAGAAAAAAGCAAGGAAGAAAATAACGGAAGAAAGCAACAACTAGTGGCATAGCCGGATGGCAGTCATTATAAGCAAGGGTCTGCAGCTGCGCACGCAAGGGCGATGGCCATGCATGCTAGTGTGATAGTCGAGTCGATATCTACATTTGATCGGCGGCATATTCCACATGCAAGGTATGGCAACTGTGAACCGCGGGAGACCTGTGCGCTGTGCGCTGAGCACTGAGTTACTTATCTTCGAGCTGGGATTCGGAAGAATCGGACACGGCGCTCATGATCAGTGTGAGCGGATCGAAGGTTGTGGCACCGCCAGTGCGTGTCATGAGGTTCGTCAATTTGATTTTGTCGCGGAAGACGTTGGCACTATCACAAAAATGTGGTCCGTTATCCGACAAGTGAGTCGATTTCCGCAGTTCGAGAGATGCATACGTGCTGGTGGGTTCAGCAGGGAGCAGCCGAAGGTGCCAGAGAAGCTCCGCCTAGCGGGTAGCTGGTTGTTTTTGATTGATCCTGCGTTGTCCGCGGACTTGATGCATAGCTAGCCAATCTGCATCACCTTTGTCACGTATGGAAAGGATCATAACATACCTTATTGTTGATACTAATGAGGTACTTCGCAATACATGTCGCGGGGATCGCTCATGCCTCTCCGAAATGTCTCACTGGCATTAGGTCCAAGTAATCAGTAGAATGGGCGACAGATTGAGGGCCGTCGGGACGAACATAGGCTTCTAGTTGGTCCATGGTCCTCAAGATTCTGACAAGATTCGTGATTGCGAGCCCGGCCGTGGTGGGCATCCGTCCGAGTCGGGCTACCATATCTGAGCGCGTGTCCACAGTCGGTGTACTGTATATCAAGCAGGGATGTCGGCATGTATTCATTCAACGATCTGGAGGCTCCTCCTGGACAGGTCTCGACTTGAGAGTTAACAAATATGCAATCATAAGAAGACTTACCTTACTCGGTTGTTGGCATGTCCGGAGTCCGAGATCGTTCCGCCCGCCGAGTAGAGACTTAATGAACGTGGGAAACAAATGATCACGTACCAAGTCTGCACTAGTGAAAGCAAATCGAGCATAGCAGGCACAGTGGATCGGGCCTTCCATCCACGAATATGTAAGTACCAATGCATATATGATCAATATTAGGGCACGCTGCCGCGCAGTAAACCATGCGAGACACATACGAGCAGACCCAACTTCTACCCCGTATGTTGTAAATAAGAAAAAGACCAAGATTATTAGACGTCGCCCAATTATTATACCATCCAAACGGTCGCCAATCCAAGCGCAAGTGCATCGCAGCCTCTCACTGCAGGATGTTCGCAGAGTAGTCGAATGCAGCCTGAGCCTTGCCCGCAGCCTGCGCAGCCCCCTTCAGAGCGCCCCACGACGGATCCGAGTTGACGGCGATCTCATAGTCGTAGCCGTACTGCAAGGACCCAGGAGAATCCAGATCAGGAAAGTGCAAGCGTAACACGGAACAGGACACGTACGTGGGGGTCCTTGTTAGGGAGGACCTGCCAGTAGAGCCACGGAATGCCGGCGGCGGTGATCGCGGACGCCCACTTCTCGATGTTGTTGTTGCGGGTCTGGCTGTTCAGCACGCCACCCTTGGGGCAGTTGTTGTTCGACGTCGAGAAGTAGCAGGCGCCCCTGTGGAGCGGAACACGTGGTCAGAATGATTCGCTTTTCGGCGAGAGACGACTTACCACTCCTCCAAGAGCAGCTTCTTGCCCGCGCTCTGCGCCTTCTTGACATACGGCGTCAGAGCACCCTCCGTAAGATCTCCGGGGCCGTAAGCATGGATGGAGATGATGTCGAGAGCGGGGCACGAGAGCCACGCGTTCTGGACGGATTCACTGAGCCACGACTCGCCACCGGTAGTGACAAGGATCTTATGAAACGGTTAATACCAAGGGTGAACTACATCGAGGAGAACATACCCCGCTATTGTCCCCGAGTTCACCCTTGACGGTTTTGGCGCGGTCGCATTGCCTGATGTTGAAACAAGTTCACGAGACTGTCAATTGTACTATGGAAGACCTGACGCACCAGGAGGTGTGGGACTGGATGAAGCCTTGACCCTGCGGCAACATCAGTATATTTTTGCGGTAGTAGATGACTGAAATCATACCTTTCCGATCATGGACTCATTCTCCGGCTCGAACGCAAAGATGTAGTCGCTGAGCTCCTTCCATGGCTTGCCGAGAGTCGAGTGGTTGTGGTTCAGGACGTGCTTGATACGCGCATCGAATGCCTGCTGAGGACCAGGCTGCGAGTAGAAGTTGTCGACACCGTATTTCTTGCCATAGACATCGCCGCCTTGGAGCGCGTTGAAGCTGTGCATGCTGATGAGAAGCTAAGACACACAGAGATAACCATGTCAGAATCTCCATGCGCTACATTTCTGTGCACGTGCTTCACCTTGATACCATACGAATGAGCCTTGACCATGAAGTTGTCCATGCGCTTGAGAATAGTGTCGTTGTAGCAGGACTCATTGCCATTGCAAACGTAGGATGGCTCAAGGGAGGGGACCGCGGTGGTTTGGGTGCCCTGCAAGTACGCGCCAGCCATTCAGTGTCCCGCAGTCAAGGAAAATATTGTCGACCCACTTTGACATTGTTCCCTTGGCCATCGAGCCACACGCGCAGGACTTTCATGTCAGCGCTCTGCAGACCCCTAGAAAGAGTGAGAATCAGACACAATGTCAGCATAGAACACCATAGAAAAAACTCACTGGAGTAACGTGTCGGCTTCGTTGTCGCTAAGTCCCGCAGCATAGTAGAGACTTGACCCGGCAAAAGAAGAAGCCGCAAGGGCAGTGTGCAAGGTGGTTGCGCAAAGCACGAATAGCAAGAGGGGACGGAAGACCGATGGAGACATGGCGAGTAAAGTAGATATAGAAAGAAACCGTTAGATGATGGAGAACAAAGAGGGTGGAGAGGGGTCTTATATACCTGGCGTGAAGTGGATCACCTGACCTCTATTGGTCTGCGAGATGTGATGAAGTCCACCAAGCCATATGGCGGACTGTGTCGCTGACATCGCATGCCAGTCGTGGACGAGCCTCAAGCGGTCCAGATTACATCTTCACGTCAAACACACGTGTGCGTTCGCACTGGGCAAAATCTTGGCAGATTCTGTACATGCTGGAAGAGCGCTGTCGCGAGGCATGAGAGATCTAAAAAAACGGGAACTAGTTGTCAATACGCAGAAATCACAAGAAATCACTGGCAGATGCAACATACTTCACTTCCACAAGGGTTGATAAGAAACACTGCGTCGAAAAACCAGTGGACTTTCAGCTACAGCAAGCAATTTCCACCGGTATTTTGGTGGGCTGCTGGTGATGCACTGAATCCTGCATAAGTACAAGCATTTAGGTTTGCGAACATGCTGCAGGCTGTCGCTGGCACTGCCTGGCAGATCGACGTCCGAGTCGAGGCGCGCGTTGACGGATCTCCAGGGGCAGATCTGCCTCCGTACCTGCACGTGCATATGGCTGCCGCCGGCTAATGTCCCGCGCGCCAAGAGTCTGAGTCTGCGCTCACATGTCTGCTCGTAACTTTGACCGGTACCGGTGCCTTGCTTGCCGTGTTTCACTCTGGACAAATGTGCCAAACTCATGGACCACGCTTCTACACATGACTTCACTGGATCTGTCTTTCAGCGGTAAGTCAGTGGTTATTACTTCCTCGAAAATGTTTATGCAGGCACTGGCAATGAGGAGGACAAACTCATCACTCATTGCTAACTTTGCCAGCGAGAAGGAGGCAACTTTCTTGACGCAGATTTCACTGAGGATGAGGAGGCAAATCTCCTCGACACTGCGTTCACTGAAGACGAGGACTCCGAGGATGATGTCGACTTCTCGACAGCCCTCGTAAGTCCACCCCCACTGTTGACTTCGAGATCCTGAGCTCTTCCACTACAACAGGAGCAGCAAGTATTCATGATGCCTCGTCTGAGGACACGATAGCAGAGGAGGGTGCAGGTATGAAGTTTTCAGGGTCACTATGAAAATGCTCTGCTGATTGTCCTGACAGTTGCCGCTCCAGAGGAGCAGAATTTCCTCGACAATGTCTTTGCGGACGAGGAGGACAATGAATGCCAGGGAGTTCCAGCAAATGACCTCGAGTATAGCTCGACAGATCTCGACGAGGACTGAATGTGTCATCGGCATCATCACGATGGTATCTTGTGCCAGCTCGACATCAGGTGCATGGATCCTGGTCCAGTCTATGTAGCAATATTTTCTCTTAGGCCCAGCATGTATCATCCTCCATTCATTGTACACTGTGGCGGCTCTGCCGCCATCACTGTATGTCAATGAGCCAGCGCGCGTGCCTTGCCTCAGCAACCTCTGCTTCCGGGGAATACATACTAATAGATATCATTTATTATGATTATAATACAGATATATTACAGTACTAATAAATACCTAAATGCTAGGATGAGATATTAATATGTATTATTATTATCAGCCCTTTGGGCGTATTTAATAGTACTTGTGGAGCACTACTGTCCCGTAACCCAAGTCCATAGCCGAGCTCACGGGAATCTCACGTGAGCTTCCCTGAGCCCCAGTCCCAGCCCCAACCCCAGCCCCGAGCCCCAACTCTGAGCTCCCCATTGTTCCATTACTTGTGATTGCTTTCTCTCTTGGCGCCGCTGTAAGTAACATGTCCCGATGTCAAATTCCATGTCACTTGTCCTCTAGGAACCAAATATTGGACACAGCTTGTAATTTCATCTTGAAACATTCAAACTGTAAAAGTGCACTGATTCATTCAAAATCAATATCTCAGTTGTCCTGTAGCTGAAGCTGACTCCTCATTTGGCCATGTGCACACACTCCTAGCTCATTCCTCCACAAATTTGAGAACATCATCGAAAATCATTGGACTGCCAGCTCTTTGCAATAAGGGCAGCTCGTCACTTGTCAGACCAAGATACTTTCAAGACATCAGCTCTTCCAACAAGCCCAATGCCCTATCCTGTTCTTCATTTACCGTATGGCTCCCCAGCCAGCCCATGAGCACCTCCACCTTCCTTCCGACCTCATTGAGCTTCTTGCGGGGCACACTCCCCTCAACAGAGAGGTCCTCAAATCCAGGGCCCATTAGCTGGTACAGCATGCCCTGCTCCCGGGCACTGCTGCATGTGCTGCATGAACGGGTGGCGTGCAGCGCGCGCGCAAGGGTAGCGCAGGTCACGGACGGCTGTGCGAGGAGGCTTGCGAGCACGTACCCGTCCTTTGAGTCGGCGAAGAAATGAGCAATGTCCCAGGCCGGCATACAGGTGTGCTGCCACACACCTCGAATGCTTGGCCCGCGCCCGCGCCCTGGTGTGGGGCCATAGTGTGCGCCTGACGCAGATTCAGTCGCTGTATGCGGGCAGAAAATGCAGATACAATAGTTACGGCATCGCCGACGAGCGTAATGTCCCCGTACATGTAGGTGGGCAGGTCCGTCACCGTGTTGATCGCCCACAGAGATGTGTTGCTCAGGCACTGTTACGCCACGGGGGAGCGGTCAGCAGGCAGCGGCCGTGGTGCGCGCTGCGTACATCCCCACGTACATCCCCGCGCACATGGCAGAGCGGATGCTGTCGCAGCCGATGAGAAGGTCACAGCGCACATCTGAGCCATCCGCAAAGTGCAGTGCGAGCTCGCTGCTGGGGAGCACGGCATGCACGATGAGGCACTTCACAAAGGACACACAGTAGATGGGTGGGAGGTGCTACACGAGCACGTCCTGGAATTGTGTGCGGTGGAACAAGATGAAAGTCGCTAGGGCTCGGGCGGGTCAGTGTGCAGCAGGGCGGGATGGGGGGTAGATACCTCTGTTTGTGACCTCAAGGAAGGAGAACCTTGTGCACTTGTCGGACTTTCGGTACTCGAAGGGTGCCCCTGTTCAGTGTTGTTATATTTTCACTGAAAAAGGAGATGGGGGAGGGCACGCACAATTGTCCGTGGGGGCGCCCCTACCGATGGCGTGCAGGTCGTCTGCGAGCCCGAGGGACTCCATGATCTCCCAGTTGCAGGGCCATATACTGATGCCAGTGCCGATCTCTGTGAACGTCAAGGCGGCCTCGTAGATCTCAATGCTGATATTGCCACAGAGTTTGTGCAGAGCCACAGTGAACGTGAGCCCACTGATACCTGCACCACTGGAGTGTGCAGCCTCATTAGGAGGGTCAAGGAAGGCAGACAGGACTGGCTCACATTATTGCAATTCTGAACTTTGGCTCAGACATGTCACAAATAACAGGACGGTGCAGTGCAGGAAAGAGAGAGATGGGGATCCTCAGGTTGCCCTACCCAGTACCAGAGTGGTCCTTATGTAGTCCTATGACTGTTCGAGACATTTCGGGGAACATTGCATGCGAGGTATGTTGCGTTCGAATGAAGTTAGACTAGGATAGCAGTGAATCTGTGTAATCTCATGCTCTACAGACGGGTTTCAGCAGCGAGATGAACTCAGCTGCAGAAATGGACCTACTGATCGAATGATACGTCGTGGAGCCTCGTGAGGTGGGGATAGGTGAGAGCAGAGTCCCATCCCTGAATGGGCCCGGAATTCATTCAGCAGTTGATCGGATAGAAGTGTGTCTCGGGCCGCTGGGTACTTTGCATACTTACTATAATGTGCCCACTGCCATTAGATCGCAACAAACAATGAATTTCTACTAAAATAAATGGTGCATTAATGATGCATGATGGTCCGTGAGACTCTGACAAGAGGAGGTTGCGGTGCACGCAACTAGAAAGGGCAATCCATGTTGTTTGGACATACATCATACACAAGAGTTAGGTTGCTGCAATCCTGCATTGGGAAACATACAGCTCGTGATCTGCACACGATTAGCATAATTAGACAAGTAGTGATGTGGTTTCGACTCTCACGGTGAGCGGACATGAGTGGATGGCCCGAAATCAGTGGCTAAGGCCTAGCAAGTACCGACTATGAATGTCAAGCAGCCAAAATACTTCTACAAGCACGCCTGAGGAAATAGATAGTATGTGTTGATGAGAAGTAAATGAGAACGACAAGCGGCATGTACGGCAGTACGTACGTTGGATGGGAAATGGATGCGCGCTGAGGCCTGGAAATGTGGGTATGGTAGGATACCGGCAGTACTTGAGCGACTCGAGCTATGGATGGACCAACCACATGTTGGTAATTTGTCATGCGGCTCTATGGGATCCGACTTTGCGCGGGTCTTGAGGCGCACGAGCATGATAATGCACTGCATGCATGGCTCGATTTTTCGGGCGAAGAACTGTGAAAAAATGATAGAGTTAGTCTTGATATTTCTACAATATATAAGCCCAATGAAGTGTAAAAAAATTTAGAATTGCTTTAGCGGAATTTGAAGCATAATATGGTGAAGAAACTTGAGAAATATTCAAAATATATATTTCAATATATCCATGATTGATCTCCGGGAAGTTCATGATTTTTCTGCTCACAAAAAGCAAAAAATATGATAAAAATATCCTGAATAGTTCAGACCAAAGGACTGTAAAAGAACCAAAGAACAATTGTGACTAGCAGTCACAATTTTTTCAAGATCACTTCACAAAGGATTCACAATCCTTTGTGTCAAAAAAGCGAAGAAAAACTGAAGAAGAACCGAGTGACGGTCAATGACCGTCAGCGACCGTCGGTGACCGTCAAGGTGACTGTCAATGACCGTCGGTGACCGTCAAGGTGACCGTCAATGACCGTCAGGGTGACCGTCAAGGTGATCGTCAACACTGCATGCATGGCTCGATTTTTCGGGCGAAGTACTGTGAAAAAATGATAGAATTAGTCTTAATACTTCTATAATATATAAGCCCAACAAAGTGTAAGAAAATTTAGAATTGCTTTAGCGGAATTTGAAGTATAATATGGTGAAGAAACTCGAGAAGTATTCAAAATATATATTTCGATATATCCAGGATTGATCTCCGGGAAGTTCATGATTTTTCTGTTCACAAAAGGCAAAACATCAGATGAAAATATTCAGAACAGTTCAGACCAAAGAGCTGTGAAAGAAGTAATGAACAATGGTGACTAGCAGTCATAATTTTTTCAAGATTACTTCACAAAGGATTCACAATCCTTTGTGTCAAAAAAGCGAAGAAAGATTGAAGAACAATTGAGCTCCAGCCCGGTGTCCCTATGACGGTCATTGACCGTCACTCAGTTCTTCTTCAATTTTTCTTCGCTTTTTTGACACAAAGGATTGTGAATCCTTTGTGAAGTGATCTTGAAAAAATTGTGACTGCTAGTCACAATTGTTCTTTGGTTCTTTTACAGTCCTTTGGTCTGAACTATTCAGGATATTTTTATCATATTTTTTGCTTTTTGTGAGCAGAAAAATCATGAACTTCCCGGAGATCAATCATGGATATATTGAAATATATATTTTGAATATTTCTCAAGTTTCTTCACCATATTATGCTTCAAATTCCGCTAAAGCAATTCTAAATCTTTTTACACTTCATTGGGCTTATATATTGTAGAAATATCAAGACTAATTCTATCATTTTTTCACAGTTCTTCGCCCGAAAAATCGAGCCATGCATGCAGTGCAATGACCGTCAGGGTGACCGTCATAGGGACACCGGGCCGAAGCTCAATTGTTCTTCATCCTTTGTGTCAAAAAAGCGAAGACACAAAGGATTGTGAATCCTTTGTGAAGTAATCTTGAAAAAATTATGACTGCTAGTCACCATTGTTCATTACTTCTTTCACAGTTCTTTGGTCTGAACTATTCTAAATATTTTCATCTGATGTTTTGCCTTTTGTGAACAGAAAAATCATGAACTTCCCGGAGATCAATCCTGGATATATTGAAGTATATATTTTGAATATTTCTCAAGTTTCTTCACCATATTATACTTCAAATTCCGCTAAAGCAATTCTAAATTTTCTTACACTTTGTTGGGCTTATATATTATAGAAGTATTAAGACTAATTCTATCATTTTTTCACAGTACTTTGCCCGAAAAATCGAGCCATGCATGCAGTGAATGTGAGGGTTCAAGTTGCGAACACGCCTGACACATAAATGAAGACGTCAGCAATGGGATCACTAAGCTTGGCACTAAGTACTTGCATGAGATACAGTGCATCAGGAAAAACCTCATTTGCTAATCTAGAAGAATGATGTCTAAATGTACACTAAGTTCTGTCTAATGGATGTATCTTTGTCTAAAACATCTAAAACCCTCTAATGTTTTGCTAATTTCTATCTAAAGCATGTTCACTTAGTTGTCTTAGAGTTTTATTCGATGCATTAGAGCAGATTTGGTTGAAGGAACATCTAATTGAAACAGAGTCTACTGATCTCATGGTCAAATATGTATAATTGTCTGCTAATCTTTATCTAAAGCATGTACACTTATTTCTCTTAGAATGTCATTGATACATCAGCAATTTCATGTATTTCTAGTGCCTTTGCACCAATCTGAGAGCTCCAGAGCCTCCAATGCAGCTCCCCTAGTTCACAAATGCTACTTGGACAAACTCTGAGATTTTTTGGGTTCAAATGAATATATATATATATATATATATATATACATACATATGCTATCTAAAGAGCCATTAGCTTGTTCGACCCAGTGTCTTCACTGATACCAGCCTAACCCAGATCAATACATAACGGGGTGCCACCATTCTGCACTCACAGCAGATCAGGTTGCACTGCAGCAAGCAGTGATGGATTTGGTGGGTGATTGCAGATGGTACCTGCTGCCAGAGTGGGCGACGGCAACGAGGTGCTTGCAAAGCATCTAAGAAAACACAGGGGTCAATACTATCAGGGACATTAAGAGCAGCTGCACGATAGCAGTATCCAGCAAGCTGTGGGGACTGACGAGAGCACACAGCTGTCACGCAGACAAAAGCGCAGACAGGGAATGACCAAGGGTGCAGACGGGGACCAGGGCGGGCGAGGCATGGGACAGATGGGGACCAGGGCCGGGCGAGGCATGGGGACAGACAACGGTGCAGGGATGAATGAAAGCGAGCGAGCTAGGGCGAGGGAGTGGAGACAGATGAGGGTATGCGAGTGTGCAAGTGTGAGGGAGCGGAAACGGACATCTCGGAGAGTGACCGAGTGAACACGGTAGCAGGCGTGGCCGAGGGCAGACAAAGGCAAGTGATCCAGCGAGGGGTCGTGGACAAACGAGGGGGACCTGCGGGGACTGACATGTCTGCTGGAGGAAAGAAAGGAGGATGGCCACTGGCTGAGCAGGATCTCGATGGCTGCAATGGCAGCCATGAGGCGAGCGGCAGAATGGCAGATGAGATTGCTAATGGAGCGGTCAGTGGAGGGTGGATCAGAGAAAAGGATGAAGGACACGCACTTGGGTTCAGCTAGGATAGGCTTCGGGAGCTTTGCTTTGATCTGTTCGTGGTCATCCTGGGGAAGCTGGATCCAGAGGGCACCGCTCTGCTAAGCAATGTGTTTTTGCAGCTCTACAGCAGTGAGCTGACAGACCTGAAACGGGATGCGAGGGTGGGCACATGGCACTGAAGATGTCTGAAGGAGGACTCATGGCTGGCTCGGGGGAGCTGGCAATGATGCTGGTGAGGGCAGGTATGCACGCGGCATTTTTTCAGTACTCTCTGTTGGGCTGTGTGGTGGCCTAGAGAGAGGACATGGGTTAGAGATTGAGCGGGCATGGATAAACGAGGAGGCACGTGGACAGACGAGAGCACATGGACGTATGAGAAAGCACGGGCGAACGAGGGGGCATGGATGAACGAGAATGAGGGAACGGACACGGTAGCAGGCGCAAGAGCGGGCACAAGAGCATGCATGGACGAGGGTGAAGGACCCAGCAACTTGAAGTGCGCAAATGATGAGGGTGGCCGAGCGAACCTGAGAGTACGCATGTTGCAGGCATGGAAGCGGACGTGGGTGCGGGCTCAGACGAGGGTGTTGGGGACGACACTGACGAGGGTGATGGGCCAACAGCGACGGCAAAAGAGACAGAGAGAACAAGAGCAACAGTGAGGACAAGAGCAATGGCACGACTTGGAAGTACTGCCAGCAGCTGCCAGTGCAAAGTCCCACCAGCACGTGACCGCTGCGCTGGCAGCCCGTCGTGGCAGGACCCACAAAAATGCACTTAGAGCTCTGATCCCTGAACCCCCGAAAATTAGCCTCTGAGGCTGAGATGTTAGGTACCAATCCCCAAAAATGACCCCCTAGGTCCGCTCAGATATGATGGTAGCAAGCCCCGAATTCTCATCTTCGGCAGGAGGTTTCATCCCTGAATCCCCGAAATGGGGATTGACCATGGTCAAGCAGGGGCTGGGAGGACCCCCGATAATGCTTGTAAATGACTGATCGCCGTCCGGCCCAAAAATATGGGTCAAATCTGTGGATGTCTGATTGAAAACGGATCAAAAGTGGCTCAGAACAGGCCAAATGCATGTGTAAACATATGGACCTAACATAGTGCTCCAGATGCAGGCATGTTCATGTCAAATAGAAGCACAGGAGAAGCTCGACAATAGAATTAAGAAGTCGTGTTTCTCCGTGGTGACAGTGTACAGCAAACATGTGAGGCGTACATAAGCGAATACAATGGCTGTCTATGGCGTGGCGGGTATCTAAATACGGTAATGTCCGTGTTTGCTCGGAAATTCCAACAGTTCATGTCCGGATCAAAGAGGTGTTGGGTGCCTAGGCCACCGGCATATATATGAGAAAAATATTTTTTCTTTTGCACTGTAAGTGTGCTTGCAATTGTACCAGACCAGTGGGAGGATGCCATGCACATCCTTCGACTTCGAACACTCGCACATAGGCAAACACAATTTGACCAGCTGTGTGATGGTTAAGACCGTCACTGAGACAACTGTACCGCAGACACTATGTACTGCCCTACCAGAACTCCCAGAGGATGGTATTTCATTGTTGCTACCTCTATGCCGCCGGCACGGCACTGGCGAGTAATACTTCCAATACTACCAGCTCCGGATTTGCTTTCATACTCATGGACACACAAGTACGGCTTGGAAGTGGTGAGTGGAATCATGTATTTGGTGTCGGAACCATGATTGATGATCTGATAGTGCTCGCCATCTACTCAAAAGGCAGAGGAAAACACGGCAAACATTCTTGGGTGCCGAGTGCATCAACTATCACTGCAGCATCTTATGTGGCACTTCAGGTTTTCGAGTTTGTGGTTGGGCGATAATCCACAAGCCACTTCAGTTCACTCAATACATAATTACCATGCATAGACATGCCCAAGAATACATATCACACTGCAACATGTATTTGAAAAGTCCCTTGACCGATACATTGAATGCACTATGTATGCTACATTCAATACATTTGCACTCAATGTATTTGCGCTCAATGTATTGCTGCTCAATGTATTGTACCTTATGTTTTTTTTTCTATGACCAATACATCTCTTTATAGATACACTGAAGGATACAATGTTTAGAAATACATGCTACAAAAATGTCTGATAACATTTATAAATTTGCCAGTGTGAGGATTAGAACCAGTGACCACCAAACAATTTGGTTACCTAATGAGTTAGACCACTACACTATGAGGCCTTGTGAAAATATATATTGTACAGCACCTATATAGGCATATTTTGCCTCAAAACTTCGTCACAAATCTGTAAGTCCACTTTATCCTTGTATAGACTTCAGACTCTGGTTCAAAATAGTTGTATATGCCCAATACCAAGACTCAAGATCATAGCTGAACATACTTATAGCTACAATATTCTATTCTGAGCCAAGAATCAGAAGTCTATACAAGGATAAAGTGGACTTAGACAGATTTGTGACGAAGTTTTGAGGCAAAATATGCCTATATAGGTGCTGTACAATATATATTTTCACAAGGCCTCATAGTGTAGTGGTCTAACTCATTAGGTAACCAAATTGTTTGGTGGTCACTGGTTCTAATCCTCACACTGGCAAATTTATAAATGTTATCAGACATTTTTGTAGCATGTATTTCTAAACATTGTATCCTTCAGTGTATCTATAAAGAGATGTATTGGTCATAGAAAAAAAAACATAAGGTACAATACATTGAGCAGCAATACATTGAGCGCAAATACATTGAGTGCAAATGTATTGAATGTAGCATACATAGTGCATTCAATGTATCGGTCAAGGGACTTTTCAAATACATGTTGCAGTGTGATATGTATTCTTGGGCATGTCTACGCATGACAATTATGTATTGAACGAACTGATACTCTACAATACTCACCTATTCCTCATGGCGCAGCTCTTGGACAGACAAAGAAGATTTCATTTATACCACCATCGGCTTTCCTATGCGCACTTGGTACCAACCCAAAGCAGCTGCAGTTCAATATGGAAATCTTGCAAGCAAACTTCCGATGTTTCAACAGGATCTTGGGTTCTCTAGCAGATGTTAAGGCAGTTGTGGTGGAGCTTGTGCCTCGCCGTGGGCGTAAAATTGCACCGTAGGTGATGGAATTGGACGGAGATGATTAAATAGAGCTTTGTTGCTGTGTCTGGTGTCTTGGAGATGTCTCAGGATGTCTCCGAGGCTCAGGGAGATGATAATTCTATGATTAGGTGATTTTACATATGCATGATCTGCATCTGATCCAAAATTGTGTCCGTTCCAAGGCTTGTTCCCCGTCCAGCCCTATGTCGCGCAAACCGACCTCAAAACTGTCTGGATCAGGACGCGAAAAAATTGAGCTTTTGAGAACAATCCTTTATAGGGATTATCGGGGGTCCTGGGCTGGGTCAGCGTCACAGCTGCTCCCTAAACGGGTAGGTGTGCATGTTCCTCAGCCACTGGGATCTGTAGCTGGCCCCTGTAGGCAAGTTCCGGGCTGATCTATTGTTTGAAAACATTCGTGACTGTAACATGCATAGAGATCTACATTAGTCATACAATTGCTACGCCTATTTCTTGTCCTGAGTGCTCTCTTCATAATCATGGACACACAGGGTTATTCTTGGGATGCTCAAGCCGAGCACTCTGTTCACCTTGAGGATCCGAGCGACTCGGATGGAATCATGCTAGTATCACAGCACAAAACGCAAGATTCCTTCCGGGGGATATGATGAGAGGATTTGAGATTATTCGTAGATGTTCTTGCATTATCACGACGTTCGAATTGTCTCAAAATTTGCCTTGTGCATAATCCAGGAAAATATATATGTTTCCAACATTGTGTCAGCAGACGGACTTAGCGATTTTCCCGGCACCTGACTCGACGCGGCGCGCGCGTTGCTGCAGGCGCGTTCAGTGCAGCTGCTCGCGGTTAGCGCCGCCTCCGGCGACACTCTCCTCGTAACCCTCACCATCGAGCCCTGTCGCTATATGCGTGCTGCTAGACCCGGGCCCCCCTTGTCTCTGAATTTATATTGTCATGGCTCCAGAAATCCGGGTTCAATGCAACTGTGCTCGTTGTAGTATACATCACGGACCTCAATACCAGACCAGGCAAACTCGGATTGCGCACCTGAAGAAATACCCCCCGATTGTGCCTTCAGTTCAACAAGTTCCTCAGGCTCACCAGACGGGTGCAGGTAAGTGCAACATTGCCATTTCTTCTGTTTAGAGTGACTATATGCTAGTATTTGCAGATCTTAGGTCCTCGCAGTCCCTCTCACGGTCCCTCTCGGAATCCATCTCAGAGCCGCTCTCGCAGTCGATCCCGCAGTCCCTCTTGCAGTCCCTCTCGGAGCCCGGAAGATCACTGGCAGCAACCTCGGGCTGAGGAAGATGACCGTGACTTCCATCCAGTTGCTTTGCCTGTTGTGCCTCGTCCTCAGGATCATGGTGATTGGCCTGACTTTCTAGACGAGGAGAACGAACTTGAACGGCCTTCAATCACGATTCCGGCCTTCAAGGAGGAGTCCTACGTTCGCATGGCGTATTTACAAGCGGTCATGGCAAATATCTATGGGAATTGTACCTGGGATCGCGCTACACAACAACTGAACGAATCTCTAGATATCCTCTTTGTCGCTGGGAAGCTCCCTTTGCTTCCGCGTCCTGTGCGAACTTTGGCTAGTGCTCGCCGACGTCTCGGAATTGATGCTGATGCCTGGATTGTTCAATATGCGATCTGCCCCGTCTGCTGGAAACACTTTACCCCTCAGGAGCTCAATGCATTGGACTCTCCGGACTGTACTGTAGCTGGGTGCACCGGAAAACTCTTTACAGATTCATTCAATGCGAAGGGCAAGCGGCGTCGAGAGGCTACCAAGATCTGCCCACAGGTTTCTATCATAGAAAGCCTTCGCCGCATGTTCTTGCGGCCGGGCTTCGCGAAGTCTCTTATCAATTACCGGAAATTCCAAGCCGGCCGCAACAACAACAAGGATTTTGTTATGGAAGACATCCACGATGGCGAGCTGCTTTACAAGCTCTCTACTGGGACTATACGCGAAGTTAATGGTGAGGGTACGGTTCGCGACCGCGCCAGTGATCCGCAGAGACAGAAAACCAAGCTCTCGGAGCAGCGCTATGGGCTAGCAATGTCCATGAACCTTGATTGGTAAGTTCTCAATCATTCACTGTTGCTATCGAAGCTACAAACATCTTGTGATTAGGTTTGGACTCCTGGATGGCCGTCCGCATTCCACCGGACCAATTTACATTGCCATCAACAATCTTCCTCGCGATCAGCGGTATCTACAGCTCAACGTGATATGCCTAGCCATTACACCAGGTCCTAACGAGCCGAATCAACAACAACTCAATCACACCCTAGAGCCGAGCATCAAGGAGATGAGGCAACTTCATGATGGTGCGTTATCTGACTCATATCTCATGCATGTGCTCGTTTCACCCAGCTTACCATTGCTGAGCAGGTGTCAAGATGGAAGTTTACGAGGAGGGAATCCAAGATGTGTTCGCCGACTACATATGTGCCAACTGCGATACGCCGGCTGCTCGCAAAGTGAATGGAACGGCCGGCCATGCTCACGACTTCCATCCATGCCCATATTGCGAGACAAACATTCTAGATGTGAACAAATTGTCTGGATATGACTATAGTAAGATTTCCGTGTCTTCTTGCAAGACAACTTGGACTTGAACACTGACACATACAAAGAATGGAGAAATAAGGACGATTACAACATGCTCAAGCATGCTTACCGTGCAAAGGATGCCGGGCCTCGTCGTGAGAACACGATACTTCGCGACTACGGCGTGCGCTGGTCCATCATGAACATACTCTCCGGTTGGCTCCCCGCTTCGAAGACGGTACTTGATTTCATGCATAATATATTCCTAGGTATGATCTCAGCATTCAGTCGTGGTTGTAGTGCTCAATTGTCGTAAAGGCATCATTGCACACCTTTTCATGGAAATCCTATTCAAGGCCTACATGTTCTCCGGGACAGGCGGGAGCAACTCCGTGAAGCAACGCTTCGAGGACACAATCAACTCCGTACGCTGGCCAAGTCATGTCACACGACTGCCAAAGAACGTAAGTCCGTTTGTCTCTTGCTACGTTGTTGCGCATACATGCGACAGCTGGAGAACAGTAAGCTTCAAGTTGAATATCCTCTTACTACCATTGTAGCTTGGCGAGAATCAGTCTCTCAAGAAAGCCGACGAGTGGCGGCGCCTCCTGACGATCACACCGATCGTGCTATGGACTTCCTGGAAGGACAACAGTGACAAGATTCCTGTCAGCGCGCCACCGATCCCTTCAAATGCAAAGTACAGGCCAGCCCATTCACGTGGTTGTCGTGATATTTACTCAGTCGTACTCCTACTCTGTGCTGGTGTCCGTATTCTGGCCTCGCGCAAGATTACTATGGCTCAGGCTCGCATCGGGCAAGACTTCCTGTCTCAGTACTGCCGGCGGCTCAAAGCTCTTGGTGCCGATCTGACAATCAACCATCATTTGTCAATGCACTTCGCGCAATTCATCAAGCTCTTCGGACCTGTCTACGGCTGGTGGCTATTCGCTTTTGAGCGATTCAATGGCTTGCTCGAAAAGGTCCACGTCAATGGACACGACGGGGGCCGCATGGAGCTGACGTTACTCCGCCATTGGGTACAGAGCCATCTCATTTATGAATATGTCCTTTCCCTCCCCGAGAATGCTCACCCTATGGAACGCGAATACGTTGACAAGATTATCAAGTCCGAAGGCCGGAGTGAGCGTGGCGGGATGATGGCAGAACTAGCCATATATCGTAGTGAAGCTACGACAGGTGAGTGGATTTTCATTCCCGCACTGTGATCATTGCAATCATTGTTCTCTTATGTAGATGCAGTCAAACTGCCGCGTATTGTAGGCAAGGAGATAAATCTGCGTGATTACCTCGGACCTGGAACGGCGCGACTTTACAGATTAGCCCTGGACTATTGTCGCAAGTTGTACCCTGCACTCAATTTGATCGACGACTTCTCTTTGGATGCCGGCACACTGTTTGCTGCACGCAATGTTGCTCGTGCACTTCCTTACATCCGAAAGGACGGCATTCGCTACGGATCCACTGCCAACAAAAGAACCAAAGCCGATTCATATGCTTTCATCACAGATGCCGCATCATCACGACGCTACCCCGTGGAGATATCGGCATTGTTGGGTTTCAAGATCCAAGACAACGCGCCCCATATCTGCGCAGTGATCCGAAGATTCAAAGACGCTGAGAATTTGCTAGTGTTTCCGTGGGATCTCTAGTATGTCTTCTCAATGGATATGTCACGGTGCTATGCATGCAACAGAACTAATACCTTTGATTCAGTGCCTCGATCCTTGGCATCCACGTATCATATGCTGGCGATCTCGGTGACTTCGAGCTCATACCGGTCTCTTGTATCGAAGCACCTCTAGCTTTGATACCGGCGCAGTTGACGCGACTGCACCGTGAGATTTGGATTGCGGTCTCGTTTGATCATGTATTATTACATCTCAACATTCTCAATATTCAGTACAAGCTCTGACACATCTTTTTAGACAGGGGGTGAGCCGGATGAGTTCGACGAGGACGATATCAATTAGCATTTCAAGTCTCATCACTGACGTCGTAATGGTGAGTCCTGGCTAATCAAATGAGCATGAAACTGACCTTCTATATGTAATCGAGGCCGTCCGACGATTCGAACCCATCCGCAGCAGCGTCCTTGGCCCGAGTAGCGTTGGAGGGTCCGGCGACACTGGCACTAGCGAGCGTGTTCAACCCGGACTCTGAGTCCCCGACAGGCTGTTTCTTCTTCGGGTTACCCTTCGACTTTCCCTTTCCTGGCTTGTTCTTCTTCGGCTTGCTCACCGGTGCCTTGCGTGCACGCTTGTTCTCTCTGTCAATGCCTTTCTCCTCCCGGAACCTCTTGTGCCTCTCAACCTTATCCTCTGGGTCCTCGGCATCTCCCCAGGCGACACCACTGTCCACAATCCTCGTCTCAACATCGTAGTCCTTGTTCTCCGGCTTCGCTAGCCATTCTGGATCAATCATCCAACGCCGGGCGCGATTCTTGATGTCTTTTGCTATCTTCGGTGGGACATCCACGGTCTCGGGAGCTTTCACACGAGGTATATACTTCTTTGATGGATTGGGATCTTTGACGGTGTCGACGGTATTGTAGAGTTCCGTAAGCTGATGATTCCGTGCATCAGCTTCGGAGAGAACCATGGAACCAATACTCACCTTGGCACTGCGCCAAGCCGGCGCACGAGAAACATACCTCCCAGGGAAGTTTCCGTCAGCATCAAGCACAGTCTCGTCATCCGACATATGAGGCTCCCTAAACGCAGTGTCGTACTTGGCCTGACGGAATTCCGAGCCCTCAGGTAATTCTCCTCGTTTCCTGATGCGCAATTGAAGTTTCTGATGGAATCAACAGTTAGCTGCAGGTGTGATGAACGAAGACGTCTACGCACGCCTCTTGCTCGGCTCGCCAAAGTCGCCTTGGTATCAATCTTTTCTTCTTTCTTCGCCTTGTCGGTTCCACCAATGTCCCCTCCCTCATTCTCCCCTCCACCCGTCTCTAGGGGAACTGTGCTTCGTCTCTGGGAGTCTCGTATGCGGCCCGCCTGACGCAGGACCTTCTGGATAGCCTTGAACTTTTTGACGACCTCGTGCGTGATGTCTGCCTCGCCGAGGGTCTGAATGGCTTGCGTCGCTCCAGGTACGAGTCCTGCGCCGTGTTGCTTGATATACGCCGCTAAGGTTTTGATACCTTCGTAGTTGTCTGCTGACTCCCACTTCTGCTCCCACCGAAAACGCAGGTTCGGCTTTCCGGTGCCCGCGTCCAACGGGGCTTCCTCGCCATCTTTGGGCCACATGGGCACTATCAGCGGCTTCAGGTTGGGAACTCCCATCCTGAGCTGGAACGCCTGCCGCACCAGTTCCTGTGGGGGCTCGGAAGGCAGGCACTGCATATATTACAGTGAGTACATACCTTGAAACTGGCTTGTTTAGCAGCGTCGGTGGCGGCGGCGGCAGCGTCAGCACACTTTCCGCTGTCCTCATCGTCGCTGGATTCGCTACTGGTGCCTTCCGACTCGGAGCTCTCCGCCCTCTCGTGGTAAGCCTCTAACACTCTGATTCGAGCTATGACTTCCAGCAGTGTCGCCTCCGACTGCAGAAGTGCCGATTGGTGGGCAAGGAGATCTAGAGAAGCTTCTTCCAGGGATATGGTAAGTCCGGCATTGCGTGTCTCGAGTTCTTGGATACGCAGCTCATGGGTTGCGAGATGCGACTGGTGGTTTTCCAGCCGCATCACCAGCTCAGCGGCTTTGGGCTTGCCGGTCCTCAACGATGCGCCTGGAATACCATCGGAGGGGGGCTGGGCACCAAATATCGTGCTATCGCTCGGCGGATTTGAGTCGAACATCGCCGGGTACATCTTTTTTGCCTTGCGAGTTGGATGGGCGAGGGGGGATTTTTCGTGGTAGTTGGGCTTGTGCGGCTTTCGTTCATGGGCCTCTCTCTTATCCCCCGTCAGCAGTGTATGATCCCGGTCAATAAATTCCATTTTGCGTGCACGACGAGGGGGGATTCGCATTGGGGCCGTGGCAGGCAATATTATTATAAACGCCACGAAAAAATGATGGCATTACTTGAAAGGAATCTACGTCAGAATCTGAGTACAATGAAGGGATTATCACAGATCGCGTTGAGTTTTGCCAAGCGGAACATCTAAGATACAATGCGAGGTAATGATCGGAAAACTTGACGTTCTTCTCAAGTTTTTCCGCCGGCACAATCTGGCGTCTTGTGCTGTGTATTGGATTTAAAGGTTGCAGACTTGCTGAAATGAACAGTGTCTCGGCACAAATGTTCCGCGAACACTGGTGACGTTGACGAAGCTGAGCATGAAGGAGAAGGTTCAGGGCCAGGTAAAAGAAGGAAGAAATGGTATTTCCAGTACAACCAACGAGCCATAGGTATACTGTAGAGGCCGTAGCATGGATTTCCGCTATTGTAGAGTGATTTCCAGGTATTCTGAGGTCCGATCCCATTTCCCCCCGAAAATGACCATTTTGGGGGGAGGTTATGTGCCAATCCCCAAATTTGGGAGAATTCAGGACCCCCAAAAATGGGTACCCTGGGTACCAGAGCTCTTAGGGGATATTCATGGGTCCTGTCGCGGTGTCACCTTCCTGTCTCGTCGACTCTCCACCTTGTCCAATATCCACTTTCTCTGTCCGCTGTTGCCTAGCTCACTCACAAGTCTCTCTGCCTTACCCACTCTCTCCACCTCGTACTCCTGCCTCCAGCAAGGCGCAATGGCCTGCAAAAGTTGAATCACAGCGACAGGCGAGCGAGACGGGCAGCATGTAGTGCTGCCCTATCACATTTTATCTTGTATGTTTCTTTCCTATCATCTATCCCATTCACGCATAACGTTTTCTGCGCGCTCCCGCTGATTGACATCTAGCACTCTTCCTGAGCATGATGTGGCATGACACATAATGCTCTCCCCTCCCCTGTCTCACACACCCCACTGCATCTCCTTCCCAACTCTGCTGCATCCCGAAACACCACACGTCCTCGGCTTCATCTCCATTTTCCTTCTCAATTTGTCAATGCAGTGCTTCTCAAGTCCACCCTCGGGCCCCAAGTTCCATGCATGGCAGCAGCGTGCCACAAAGCTCTCGCACGTTTTCGGCGTGGCCCCCGAGGATCTTGTTGAGGCGCATCCACCACTGTGCGGGACCATGACCACATGATCACACCTGCGCACCCCGAACTTGTTGCACCACTGTCCATCCACGGAGCAGTCTCTGCCACCTCCGCATCATTGCCCATGATCTGCAGAAGATGAATGCCTTCATATTTGCTGTCAACCAGTCCAGCTGCTCCGTGTCCAGTGAGTGGCATCACTCCCACACTTGTGTAGGTGTCTCGTGAGTTTGCTGTGTTTACATCAACCTGGAGGTCTCACGCTGATCGCTTCTCACCCTGCTGTTGAGCTTTGTTGACAGCGGAACTTGAACATTGAACCTGAGCCCAACTCCGGGAACAATGGTATGTTCGTCCATGGGCACCCAATGTCCCGATCGCCGTCTCCACCTCTGCTAGAGATCCTGAACACTGACTGGTCCAGTATGGGTCCTCGGCCGAGTGAAAACAGCATATACGAAGGGTTGCTGTCACGCCCAATGCCTCAGCTCGAACAGATCTTGCCAACGGGAGCTGGCCTAAGTCTGAGCCTCTCGACCTGTTGCTGCAGGTGAGTTGTTTGCACACGCACTTGTGTCCCTCGCCCTGATTATTCATGGTACCTGTCCAAATCATCTCAATGTGTACATGTGCGGCGTCTTCATGCCGACACATCAGTATGCATGTCTGGCAATGGTGTATCTCCAGACGAAGGGCCCTAGCCAGGCTGATCTCATGTGTAAGCTTGCTGCCTGCGCTTACATACCCATTGTCCTGCATCTGCATGCGCAGGCCGAGGTTGACATCACTCACACTCGAACAAGGTGTCTTGTCTGCCAAGCTGTCTTTGCATAGAGCCTAGGGCTACTGGTCCATGCCTCACTCGCAGAATGTGTCATGCAGCTTGTCCTCACCTATGTCCTTGTTCTCATTGGTACCTCATTGAGATCTTGTCTTGTAACCTTATATATAATGGCTTTCAAAACATCAAATATCAAAGCTATCAAATCAGAGATAGCTTCCTCTAATAGCTCTAGAAATTAGAGTTAAAACCATCTAAGTATGCTCAAACTGTGTGCCTTTGTGGTCTAGCAGATCTAATTGGAGATAACTTTACCCCAATGGGGTACTAAGTGATGACTAGATTAGACAGACTGAACAGCAACTAGATGACTTAGACCTCTTCATGTCCCAATTAGATGTAAATTAGATGAAACTTAGACATCAATTAGAAGGGGACATAGTCAATTTATTGAGAGAATGTCTAGTTGAACTAAGGCAACTAATGGCTCTAAATTACTCCTCATTAGCCTAGGTTACTGCTATTCAGATCTAATTCAACCCAGTTAGCAATATAGGATTTTCCTGATGGCCTGGACTCGGAGATGTTCTTACTGACCACTGGCATGAAGCTCGAAAAGGAGATTCAGCGATGCGGTGCAGAATTCCAATTGTGTTTGAGTTGATGTATGATGTACACTGTACAGAGTTTCTAAAGTGGTGTGATGCAGCAGCCTGCTTGAATTCAATTATACAGCGATGCAGCTCCAAGTCCCCGCAGCATGTTTCGGCACCAGTACTTGGTACGTCTATGCAGCCAGCACACGTGGGTGGCCGCTGTGAAGTATTGCACTGGCATAGTCAGCACGTAGATTGGCAGAAAAGATTTCGGGCCTACAATTGTTTGAAAAACTTGTCCCGAGAATTCGAACTTGCAAAGCTCGACGACGACGTGACGTCACAGACGCGATCGGTCACACACTGTCACGGCGTGGACGGCACAAGGGGGCCACCACTGACTCGCACTGCGTGCAGGGTCCGCAGTACCGAGTCGGAACATCAAAGGAACATCTGAGCTCCTACGTAAAATGTGTCTAGCGTGTCTTGAGACGGAACATTTTGAATACATTTTGGATATTCTCACAATGTTCAGCCACAAGCCATTGTAGGAACAGTGAAAATATTTGTGCTGGGAACATTTAAATTTATGCTAGACAGAACATGCCATGAACATTCAAATTGTTTTCACTGGGAACATTCAAAATGTTTGGTGGAAGAACATTGTAAACTCATTTAATATATTCTCACTCCACTCATTGTTCGATTCATAGCCCTGGGCTACCTCGAGTGCCAGTACACAATGAGTGGAGCGAGAATATATTAAATGAGTTTACAATGTTCTTCCACCAAACATTTTGAATGTTCCCAGTGAAAACAATTTGAATGTTCATGGCATGTTCTGTCTAGCATAAATTTAAATGTTCCCAGCACAAATATTTTCACTGTTCCTACAATGGCTTGTGGCTGAACATTGTGAGAATATCCAAAATGTATTCAAAATGTTCCGTCTCAAGACACGCTAGACACATTTTACGTAGGAGCTCAGATGTTCCTTTGATGTTCCGACTCGGTACTGCGGACCCTGCACGCAGTGTCGGACCAGGCAGTGAACATCTCCGCCTGCAAGTACTGTTCTGACCCGGAATCGGAATTAATATTTGCGGATTTAGTCCTGAATCTGTGCTCAAACTGCGGAAACGATGGACCTGGACAGGCAGCAGTTGCCTCATGATTTGGTCGGAGGCCCATTTGCTGTCATCGAGTCCGATCCAGGTATGTTCTCAGGTCCCCGTCTTCGCCACAGCCAATATTCTCATCACCGCACATCCAGGCGTATTTACATCCCTCATCCGTAAGCTTGGTGTCCGCGGCCTCGAGCTCGCCGAGATCTACGACATCGAGCCCTGGGCCGTCGACCACCTCAATCCACATGGCCTTATCTTCTGCTACCTCTGCACCGACGAGAATGACCCGCACGAGGATGCAGGAGTCGACGACGATATTGACGATGACAATACTTCACGCCGTGTGTGGTTTGCAAATCAGCTCAGCGACGACGCGTGCGCTTCCCAAGCCATTCTCAACGTGCTCCTCAACTGTCCCCACATCGACCTCGGCGACGAGCTGCGCGAGTTCCAAGAGAGCACGGAGGACATGTCGTCTGTCGTATGTTTGGCTCGTCCCCATCTCTTTCGCTTGTAGCACCCAGTACATCCAGTAACGCCTCACGCAGATGAAAGGCCTTGCGATTGCCAACTCCAGTTTCATTCGAGAAGCACAGAATTCTCTAGCTCGGTATGTCGTCCTACTCTGTTTTCAGAATTGGGCAATCTGTCGATTGCCCCACTGGCGATCACCATCTCGTCTCCGATATTTATGTCATCCCGGTCGGAAATTCTGTCTCGAACCCTGGACTGTAATATTGTGGGCTCGGTTCAGACAGGGTCGGACTTATAACCTGCCCGTTCATGTCCACGCAAAGCTACGACCAATCCTTTCCACGTCGGCGATTCCTGAGCGCCCAACAGCTATTCAGCGGGCGGCGTACAAACTGTCCCGCAATTATGGCTTTGTGCTCTGTATTCTCGATGTTCTCCCGTGCATATGATGCCAAATCCTGATCTTACCTGCCGCATATTGCCTTCGATTATCCCCGCCTCTCTTTGAACGGGCTCACTTGATGCCGCTGTGACGTTGTCATGAACAATTGGCGACGTCCAGCTGACAGCTGCCGCCTGTAGGTCTTTTCTGATCTTGTATATGAACCAGGTCCGATCCTGACCTGAACCGTTCTGCATCTGGAACTTGCTGGTCAGGGTCTGATCTTGTGCGTATTGTTGTACTGACACCGGCGATATGACATATGGGGTACCTCTGAACCCCACGATGACTTCGCGTCACCGGTGTGCATGTTCAACTTCCTGTCCCTGAAGAATCTGTGTGCAATTCTCCAGCCTCCATGCATATCCCGCACAAATGCTGACTCCAAAGTACTCAGCCCTGCCGACATCCGCGGTGCCCTCCACACTATCGCCGCCACCACCCTCGATGCCTCCAAAGCCAAAGCCAAGGCCCAGCGCGCCGCCGCCCAACCGCCTCCCACCAAGAAGCGCAAGACCGCCACCCCGTCCAAGCGCAAGCCCCCCGCCTCTCCCTCTGCCGCAGACGACGCCGGCGACCCGCAAGAGACGTACCACTTCATCGGCTACGTCCCCGCGCACGGGCGCGTCTGGGAGCTCGACGGGCTCCGCGCGGGCGGCCCGCTCGAGGTCGGCGCGTGCGCACACGCACACGCGGACGCGGACACCGGTGTGGGGTGGATGGACGCGGTGCGCCCCGCGCTGCGCATGCGCATGGCGCGCGCGCACATCCGCTACAGCCTCCTCGCGGTCGTGCGCGACGCGTATGCGCGCGCGAGCGACGCGCTCGAGCTGCGCAAGCGCGAGCGCGCCGCGCTCGAGCGCCGCCTCGCAGAGGCGCACCCCGGCTGGGCGCACGCGGTGCGTGTCCCGCTGCCGCTGCTGCGCCGCGCCGTGCTTACGTTCTCTTTCTTTCTTTCTTTCTTTCCGGCCTGGTGTGGCGCGGGCAGGTGGACCCGGCGCTGCTTGCGAGCGCGGAGGAGGCGTTCGCGACGGTGCTGCGGCCCGCGGGCGCGGGCGCGGTGTTTGGCACGGACTTTGGTGCGCGCAAGATGGAGCGGGAGCTTGCGGTGCTGGAGATGCCTGCGCGCGGGCTGCCGGGCGCGTGGGAGGCGTGTGTGCGCGGGGCGCTGCCCGAGAAGATTGCGGTGGAGGACGAGGTTGCGCGGGCGCGCGAGGCACATGTGCGTGTTTTGTTCTCGCCTTGGGCGCGTTGGACACTTACTGTCCCGCCGTGTTGTGTGCAGACGGAACATGTCAGCCGGACGTTCGACTATGCGCCGTTCATCACGGCGTTCATTACGTGCATGCATGAAGAGGGGCTGCTCGAGCCTGCGCTCAATAGGAAGGTGCAGGCTGAGGCGAATGAGCAAATGCAGACTAAGGCGCCGGCGAAGTCGAAAGCGAAGGCCAAGGGTAAGCGGTAGCGAGTGGAATGCTTGATATACGGCTGTTGTTGCTTTGTGTACTGCTTTCTCGGTGCGTATCTCCTGTTGCTCGTTTCCGTGAGCGATATAGTCTCATTGGTTCCGCAGGATCGTGTACTTGTATCCGATGTTGTAAAGCAAATTCGCTCTGGCGCGTGCTGGTCTATGTACTTACCTGCACCGTTTGTTTCGGGAACAATAAACATTCAGAGCCCACACGTGAGGCCTGAGAATCCGCGATTGCCTCCTCGGGTAGGTTACCACTAAGACCTCCGGCAAAGTGAGACTTCCAGTGCGACCTGCGCGTTGTGCGTAGAACACCGAAGGGTTCGCGGAATTTCTTTTCCGAATAAACTGTAACTACGAATCGAAGGCGAAGAAGCACGCTGGGCCCCTTCATGGATCGTTTCGTGCACAAGTTCTTGCATTCCCACGGCCACTACTTACCAGTATGCGACTCATGCTGCCTACCACAGCTCAGGATGTTCCTTCGGTACCGCAATGCTGCAAACATTTGTCCCAAGTACTAAGATTGCAAATGTTCTGCAGATCAGTCGACCGAAACTTTGCTCGATCTCAGATGTCCAATTGGGTGACATCAAACAGAGAAAGTCGAACCTTGTGAGACATACCTACGTATGTTACGATCTACTATGCACAAGCAAGCCGACATAAAACCACGCAGACAAGATTAATACCGAGAGACCAACCAATGCGCGAAAGCAAAGAAAAACAGCGAAACAAACCGTCCGAACCAGACTGACCGACCGCACGCATATCATAACTCACAACTGTACACAGACGAGCGACCCACAATCCGGCGCACACACCGCCCTACCCCGTCCGCACCGTTGGGCGCAGCTGCGGCACAGGCGGGATCACCTCAGGGCCGTACATCTCCTCGACCCCGCGCACGAACCGTTCGCGCGCCGCCGCGCTCTTCTCGCCGTCCATGAAGCTCAGCCGCCCCTCCGACGCGCTCCACACGCTGCTGCGGTCCCCGTCCCCGTCCCCGCCGTCCGCATAGAACCGCGAGCGCCGCCCGCCTTCCGCCTCGTCCGGGTAGAACGACGCGTCGTCGTCCACGCTCTGGTACGCCGAGCGCGCGCTCGGCGCATCGTCCGTGTCGGACTCCGGCTCCTCGTCGGCGAAGCGCACGTGCCCTGGCCGCCGCTCGAGCACCGACGCGGAGCGCGGCTGCCAGTGCGCGCCGAGGTTGTCGTGCGGGTGCGGGTGGTACGCGTCTGCGGAGAGCGGTGCGTCAGGGACGCGCAGCGGGGGCATGATTACCGATGGCCGGCGCGCGAGCACCGGCGACACGGGGAACGGGGACACGCGCCCGCGCTGCGGCGACGCGGGTGGCTTGGCGGTGTCAGAGGCCGAGCGCGTGACGGGGGCAGTCCCAGGGCGTTGCTGGAGCTGTAAAGTGGGCGAGCGGGCGCGCTCCATCCCAACTGTGTTGGGCCGCCCCTGGGGTGTGAGCGCGCGAGGCGGGAAACGCGCTTCGGGGCTCTCGGAGAAACGGGGAGTGGTGGGGGATGGGACCTCGGGAAGCGGCCCTCGCGGAGGCGGCGTGGGCGGCGGGAGGTCGTAAAACGCCAGGACATGCGAGCGGGGACCAGGGCTGCCGGGTTGCCCAGGCGATGGAACGAGATAGTCGGAAGACGGTTGGATCCCGCTCGGGCTTGGGGCATTGGTGGCGCCGGCAGTAGGGGTGACGAGGACGTACGCTGAGTCGGGCTCTGGCGATGGGACGATGTGCCCTGTCTGTGAACGAATGGAGTTGTTTCCTGAAAGGACAAGCGGGACAGGAACGTGTTTCGGCGAGAGCATGCTTGTATTTGGCGCAGAGATCGTGGGCCGCGCACTCTTGTTTTTGGGAACCGAAATGGCTGGGGTCTCCTGAGGCGGCTCTGGGGAAGCATTGTACGAGCGACCATATGGGTGCGACTGCGGAAGAGGACTGGTTCTAGCAGATGTTGGAGGTGAGCCGAGATGGTGGAAAGTGGAGAGTGCGTCAATGCTCGGACGGCGCACAGATTCGACGTCGCGGAAAGCACGGACGAGGCCTTCCTGAGAGATCAGAGAACTTGCACTATCGTCGTGCGGCGGAGAAAAGGTCGAGAACGAGGTGTACGTCTCACTGCTCCCACGCTCCGTCGACGACGCATACTGACCTGGTACGGGTGTTACTGTGCGCGAGTCGAGCGAGTTAGGCGGCGACGGGCTCCGCAAGAACCTTACTGCGATGGGAAGCACTGCCGGAAGGGCAGGCACTGGCGGGACTGTGGGGGAAGTGGCCGAGTCTGAATCCTGTCTTTTCCGCGATGTACGAGAGTTCAGACGGAAGAATCTGCGCGTCCTCCCGGACGCCTCGGAGATATACCCGCCATCAGACTCGTCCCCCGTATGCGACATCTTGCGAGAGCGCCGGTCCTTGCTACTCCGCGGACTGGACGTTTTCGAGGTGTGTCCATCGGTGTCGTAGTCTGCAGTGGGCGAATCTGCATCCTTCCCCTTGTCCTTCTTTTCCTTCGCGCGCTTATTTTTCTTCTTCTTGACACTCGCCTCGGACAGATAGCCGCCGTCGCTCTCGTGGTCCGTCGCGGCGCCGTCCTTGGCCCGGTCCTTCTCCTTCTTCTTGCTCTTCTTCTCTTTCTCCTTCTTCACCTTTCCGCCGTCACTCATGTATCCATCGCTCTCATACCCGTTCGGCCGTGCCTTGCGCAGCTTGTTATTCTTCCAGGGCAGCGGTGAGACGGCGCGCGTATCGGTGTTGAATTGTATGTGGTGGGGCACCTCGGGGGAGGCGGCCCCGGCTCTCAGTCCCTCTCGCGGAGAGTATTGGTACGTAGGCCCAAGGCCGGTGGACGAATCCGGGCTGGGCATCTTGCCAGACGTCTGTTCAGAATGGTGGATCCCAGCGCCGGGCTGGGCTCGCGAGGCATAATTAGGAGGGAAAGACTCGTCCGAGGTAGCGGTGGAGGCGTATGTGAGACTGGGAGACACGACATCCTAAAAAGCGCATTAGCAATGCAATGAGGCCAGTTCGTGGAGGTGTATATGCAATGTCGAAACTGACGATGTACGGGTACTCGCGCGTCCCGGGAATGCACTTCAGACCAGCGCTGTGCATCCGGATTAGGAGTGAGGACTGTACATTGTTTGTGAGAGCAGATGTGGAAACCCGGGTATGCCGCCGCGAAGGTATCAATGGCGGCATTTGGAAGAATAGGAGAGCTAACGCAGGGCACCCATGCAGCAATACACACGTTCGAAAATGAAGATATACGTGTTGCCCGCTGCATGTTTCTGAGAAAGCCGCAGTAAAGACGCGGCACGCGAAGGGATAGCAACGAGACGACCGATTCCGCGCTGCAAACGAGTGCGAGAATGCTCACCTCTGATTCGGCATCCTCATCACCCTCCTGTACGGGATTGAAGATCCAATGTGCGACGGTGCGGCTGCTACCGACGCCGAGTTCGAGAGCGCTCTCGAGGATGGACGCACGGAGGACCGAGTCGCGCGTCTCGGATGGCGGACGTTCGCGCGGCGGGCGCGGAATGGCCGCTGACATGTTACGGTTGGCGAGCTAGACTAGTGTGCCAAAGCCGGAGCTGCGGGCAGTCGGCAGAGGTCGAGGATAAAGGAGGACAGGGAGGACGAGAAAACAAGCTCGAGAAGATGCCAGACGGGTGGCAGCGTGGAGTGCTGGAGTAGAGAACGTGATGGTGGCTTCGCAATGGGCGGCTACGAGGAAAGGCTAGGAGCATCCAGCGCAGACGGCAGCGAGCTCGACGGGAAAAACAGTCAGGAAAGAACGACGGCACAGCACATTATTCAACGGGGAAGACAACGAACACAGATGGGAACAGGCTGAGACAGCATCCTCCCCTCTCGACAGCGCTGCGCCCGCAATAGACGCCCATTTTCAAACTTGGCATAGACAACCTCCATCAATTCCACTCTATAGACACCGTCCGCGCGCTCAGAGCATCTTCACAATTTAGTGTTTCCAGTATTTATGGGGTCCAAACGACCAGCACAATTGCTGTATGATATAAGTTGCAGACAAGTACAACGAATACATTTCCACTGCAACGTGCGAATGAATTCTGCAACATAGCACACTAATACCCATCTCGCCTGCACCCAGCGGCCTAGAATGGCATGAGATCCTCGCTCTTCCGAGTCACATATTGAAGGCTGTTCGGTGTAAGTAGTCGGTGCAAACCAACGACCGACTCCAGAAGCCTTTTACGAGTTTACCTCGTAAGTGCGCGAGTAGGTACCTCCATCCACAATATTATGCAGCCCTTTCTTCATTGCGCCGTCGATCCTGGGTGGATGGTGACTGCTGGCGGTCAATCTTGCAAAACTAACCTGCAAAAAAGCCTCTGCAACGCGGAGGGCCACTTCCGCCTGTTCGTACCGAAATAGCCCGTGGCGGTTTTGGCAGATGCCGTTTGCGACTCGATCCTGGGGTCAATGCCGCATATGAGTGCACAAGCGGATAATCTTCTGTGGATGCAGCACGAGGGGAGCAGAGTCGACTTCACGAATTGTAACTTACGAAAACCATCTCTGGCACCGGTAATGATATTCAACGGCCATATTTTGCACCTGATAGATAGGGAATGTACCATCAGCCATCTCAGACGACGAACGAACGGAAGTGTTATCGATGAACTGTGAAGCGAATTTGTAAAATGTACCACAAATTGAACAGACGAGTCGACCCGTCCAGTCGATATCGTCCTCGGGCTGGCGAGGCTCGACGTCGATGACAGCTAAAATCTCTGTCTCTCTTTTCATCTTCGAAAAAGCTGCAACAATGCCCTACCTTTAGCTAGCCTTGCGGTGAAACCATTGAGCAGAACAGATGAACGATTGTCACGTTCCAACAGCTATTCAGTTCTGTCGAGTGAAGCATAGATAGCTCACCGCATATATGCGCCTTCCCGTCTTCCGGCAACAGATTACCACCGTGCGACGTGCGGCCCTTTGCAATACTGACGAATCACTGCGTTCAAGAGGCTGTTATTTGAAGTGCGACAAGGTGCAGCTAAGTGTGAAAACATGGGCTAGTAATACGTAGTATCGTGTATACTGTCTCGATTAGTAGATGTCCAATTACCTTCTAGAATATGAAACTACATGAAAAAACTTCGTGTGCTTGCAGTGTAAATAGGCCATGTATCCTCACTTCAAGTACTTAGCACAAGCCCATCTAGTCTAACTTCAAGTAGGTAGTACAAGGCTGTCTAGTCTCATTGCATGTAACTCGTAGAAGGTAGTGCATTCGCATATACTCCAGATTCAAGTGCCCAAGAATAGATGATGTAATCGCAGTCCGAATATGAGTCTATTGATGGCTAATTGACAGGCCACTACAAAATGCTACAAATAATCCCCGCCCCGCCGAGCGTCCCATCCGCGGGATATCGCCATCCACCTATACAGAAGCCGGCATGCCTGATCTTCATCCACAGATCATCGCGTGAGTTAACGAACACGGCCACGCACCTGCCAGCAGATTGAGAGCCGGGTGCGCCGTTCCGCGAGTGAGGTGTGGGGGTGAGTGCACACTTCCGAAGGAGCAATTGGGTTTCAGCAGTGAGGGCCGCTTCATCTGGCGAGACAAGTAGGTGTCAGTATATGTGCCATGCAGCAACTGCATAGCATATACCTTGTCTGCGAGAACGTTGTTGAACACCTGGATGATGTGCGTGGAGTGCTGCTTCACCATGATATCAGCGACGACAGTCGACACCGCACCTCGCTCGGCTTGCAATTTGCAGACCGTGCAGAACCGTCCCGCGGGAAACATCTCGAACTGGCTAGATTGCATAAGTAGTCAATGACATTGATAGCAAGTTCTGCAGCTCACCTTAAAAACATTATCTGGGTGGTAGTACCGGGGCTCGAAGGCTATGAGAAGTTCTGGTGATACTTGTATAGTACTGCTGCTTCGAAGCTACGACACCCGATGGGCCCGGGGGTGTAGGGCAATTCAAGTAATTGGTGTCCCTATGAACTTAGATTGCGCATACAATGAGCTCCCACTAAGCATAGAGAACTTGTGATACTTACAGATCGACTACACAGACTTCAGGGGATGGGCGGAGAAATAACGAACCTCGGTGGTGAGGCCCATGATCTGTAGCCCAGACTGCATCATTGTAGACCTTCGCATCGCGCGACTGCGGAGCACAATGCTGGGCCATCAACATACCTGATTGTGAGCAATGCCGAGAATCACAGGGTGACGTGAAGAATAGTATCATTCATATGCACCTAGTCGGCGCCAGCCTGAGGGCAATCTGCATTGCACGGCGAACTTGGGCACAAACAATATACATATGCACTCGCCTCACGGATTGTCAGGATGTTGTCAATATTCAAGCACTTGATACAGGGCCACATGATGAAGTTCACATCCACGACCATGTCCAAGGTCCAGTCCAGATAAGTGGGAATGATCTCCAGGCTGGTCTCAGTATTTGTGCATGGGGCCACTGGCTCTCGACGAGGGGAATGCGTTGAGATGCACAATTTCACCGGGGCGTGGCACGGAGTGCGAGAAGACCTTGCTGACCTAGAGGGTGTGAGGAGGGATGATGATGGCTCCGAGAAAAGAGAATATTTGAAGGCGAGTGCCGTGTTTGCATTTCCACTAAGTCGAAACCCTTGACCCTGCGTAGTCCAGGTATGAATAGGCAGATATTCGAAGTGATAGAAATCCATGTATTGTCAAAGTGCAAGTAGATACAGGATAGATGAGAAAGTCCGGGGTAGTGACACGCCAAATAAGTCGACTAGTGGGCGCGTCAACTACACCCGCATAGACCACCTACTCACAGCTAGTTGTAGTCCGGGTGTATAGCGTACTGGCACTCTGCAACTAAGTTAAACTACTCTGGCTACCGGAACTTCAAATAACACCCCCTTGAACGCAGTGAATGCAAAGGTAAGCCTGGGCGTACGTGCTTTAAGGTCACCGGCAATGGCCGCTTGATCAATGCAGAGAAGGATTAAGCGGTGATAACCACGTGGTTCGATCGGACGCAGAGATGTTGAGCGCACGCCGAATTTTTTTCTTCTCCTCTTCCTCTTCACTCGAATCCATCGTGGTCCGAGCGAAGAGGAAGAGGTCCCGTTCCACAAAATCCTATTTCTTTGCATGGCCTTGTCAAACCCCACCCTCAAAACGGACGTTGTCCGACCGATCCTCGCGCGTTCAGCGAGCAACTATCCCAACGGTGTACCCGCACCCCCCATCACCCTCCACGACGAGCATGCGACAGAAGCCGTGGTCGAGCTATCCGATGGGACTGCCTTTCGCGGGATCAGCTTTGGTGCCGAGGGGAAAAGCGTTTCGGGCGAATGTGTCTTCCAGACGGGTGAGTAGCAGAGGTTTTTCGTAAACACTTCAAGAAATCAAATTTTGTACAGGGATGGTCGGCTATACAGAGTCCTTGACAGACCCTTCCTACGAGGGTCAGATACTGATCTTTACATACCCCCTCATCGGCAACTACGGTGTCCCCCCTCGGCCGAAGTCTAATTCCGTCGACGACCTTCCGTTGGAGTTCGAGTCGTCGCGCATTCATGTCGCGGCGTTAGTCGTTGGATCCTACTCCGAGGACTTCAGTCACTTCCTCGCGGGATCGTCCCTCGGTGCATGGCTCAAAGAGAGCGGAATTCCGGCGGTGTACGGCGTCGACACCCGTGCGCTCACAAAAAGAATTCGCGAGAAGGGTTCCATGCTCGGTAAGATCCTGGCCAGACGACAAGACATTCCCGTCGATCGCCCGGCCTTCCTCTCTGCCGGCTCGCAGCCCGCTTCGCGTGCGCCCTCCCCGCCGAGCACAGGGGCCTGGCGCGAGGACTTCATCGATGTACAATTCCACGATCCAAATCGGGAAAATCTCGTCGCGGTGGTGTCCGTGCCCTCGCCTCGTCTGTACAAGCCTACGGTCGCGCCGCGGATGCACCCGTTCGAGAAACGCGTGCTGCGTGTACTCGCGGTGGACGTGGGCATGAAATTCAACCAAATCCGCTGCTTCACACACCGTGGGATCGAACTGAAGGTGGTGCCGTGGGACTACGACTATCTGGCGAGTTCGGAGGAGCCGTTTGACGGGCTATTTATTTCGAACGGTCCTGGTGACCCTACGATGGTGCAGTCAACCATCGCACGGCTAGCGAATGCCATGCAGAAGGGAAACAGGCCGATATTCGGCATCTGCCTTGGGCATCAGCTGTTGGCGCTTGCTGCAGGCGCGTCGACGTCAAAGATGAAATACGGAAATCGCGGCCACAACATCCCGTGCACGGACGCACTCAGTGGGCGATGCTACATCACGAGCCAGAACCACGGCTACCAGGTGGATACAACGACGCTGCCCGACGGATGGAAGGAGCTATTCTGCAACGCGAACGATGGGAGCAACGAGGGAATCTACTCAGTAGACAAACCGTTCTTCTCGGTGCAGTTCCATCCCGAGTCGACGCCAGGCCCTCGCGACACCGAGTTTCTCTTCGACGTTTTCATCCAGAACATCATGGACTGCGTGACCACACAGTCGCTGGTACCAGTCACGATGCCCGGCGGAGAGAAGGAGGAGAACGAGAAACGCGTGCCGCGCGCAAACGTGCAAAAGGTGCTCGTACTCGGTTCGGGCGGGTTGTCGATCGGGCAGGCGGGCGAATTCGACTACTCTGGCTCGCAAGCAATCAAGGCGCTGAAGGAGGAGGGTATCTACACGATCATGGTGAACCCAAACATTGCGACCATCGCGACCTCACGCGGGCTCGCGGACAAAGTGTACTTCTTGCCTGTCACGCCTGAATTTGTCCGGAAGATCATCAAGTACGAGAAACCCGACGGGATCTACGTTACGTTTGGCGGGCAGACTGCACTGAATGTCGGGATCAAGCTCAAGGACGAGTTCGAGGCACTAGGGTGCAAGGTACTGGGGACACCGATTGATACCGTCATCACGACGGAGGACAGACAGCTGTTCGCGAGCGCGATGGCGGAGATAGGCGAGCGGTGTGCGCAGTCGAAGACCGCGACGACGCAGGAGGAGGCGGTCGCTGCAGCGAACATGATCGGATACCCTGTTATTGTCCGCGCAGCGTACGCCTTGGGAGGCCTCGGATCCGGATTCGCTCAGAACGAAAAGCAACTGAAGGCTCTTTGTGAGAAGGCCTTCGCTACCAGCCCGCAAGTTCTCGTGGAGAAGAGCATGAAAGGCTGGAAGGAGATCGAGTATGAGGTCGTCAGAGACTGTCGAGACAATTGCATCACTGTCTGCAATATGGAGGTGTGTAATCGGCCTTCACATCTTCAGGCGTGTACTTATGCTAATCTGGACAATAGAATTTCGATCCCTTGGGCATCCATACCGGAGATTCGATCGTCGTGGCTCCTTCCCAGACTTTGTCGGATGAAGATTACAACATGCTCCGTACCACCGCCGTCAACGTCATCCGGCACTTGGGTGTAATAGGCGAGTGTAACATTCAATACGCGCTCAACCCCACCTCTCGAGAATATTGCATCATCGAGGTGAATTTCTAGCGCTACCATTTGGGCTTTTTCGTGGTCTGAACGATATATTCTGACAGGTTAATGCTCGGTTGTCGCGGTCTTCGGCTCTTGCATCGAAAGCGACAGGTTATCCTCTTGCCTTCATTGCAGCGAAGCTTGGTCTCGGTATTCCCTCAACGAAATTAGAAATTCTGTGACCAAAGTCACAAGTGCGTGCTTCGAGCCTAGCCTGGACTACGTTGTCGTCAAGATCCCGCGTTGGGACCTCAAGAAGTTCAGCCGGGTTAGCAGGCTGCTCAGCAGTAGCATGAAAAGCGTAGGTGAAGTCATGAGCATCGGCCGTACGTTCCAGGAACATTCAAAGGCCATTCGTGCTATCGACGACCAGTTCTCAGGCTTCGCAAAGGTTTGTTTTACACACATCTTCCCGATATAAATAATTCCTAAGATCACTTATAGAACGACTTCGTGGAGGACATTGATGAGGAACTCATGAATCCTACCGACAAGCGCATCTTCGCCATCGCCGCTGCTTTCCATCGTGGCTATAGTGTCGAGAAGATTTGGCAGATGACAAATATCGATAAGTGGTTCTTGACGAAGCTGCAGTCAATCCATGCTATGGAACAAGGTCTCTGGTAAGTGACTCGCGCACATTCTGGGGCTGGTCTGCTTATTGACTGTCTGTAGCGTCTACAATATCTCGAGCATCAGCAAGACACCTTCGTCAGGCAAAACAACTGGATTCTCCGATCGTCAACTTGCACGTGCATGGGATCTACAGAGCTCGCTGTCCGTCGGCTCCGTCAGGAGCATGGCATTATGCCATACGTCAAGCAGATCGACACCGTTGCGGCCGAATTCCCGGCTTTCACCAACTACCTCTACACGACCTACAATGCCGTTGAGCACGACGTTACATTCAATGATCGAGGCGTTATGGTCATTGGTTCTGGCGTCTACCGTATCGGTTCCTCAGTAGAGTTCGATTGGTGCGCTGTCCGCTCAATCAGGACCTGCGCGATAACGGCCTCCAGACGGTCATGGTGAATTACAACCCTGAAACTGTCAGCACGGATTACGACGAGGCCGATCGGTTATATTTCGAGAACATCAGTTTGGAGACCATACTGGACATCTACGACACCGAGTCTTCTCAGGGCATCATTGTCTCCATGGGTGGTCAAACATCCAACAACATCGCCTTACCCCTCTACCGCCAGAATGCGAAGATCTACGGGACGTCTCCAGAGATGATCGACACTGCAGAGAACAGATTCAAGTTTTCACGGCTGCTGGACGAAATCGGTGTTGATCAACCTCTGTGGAAGGAGCTCTCTAGCTTCGAGGACGCACACGCTTTTTGCGAGAAGGTTGGCTACCCTGTGCTTGTCCGGCCCTCTTATGTCCTTTCGGGTGCGGCAATGAACGTCGTGTTCAGTCAGGACGACCTGGCGAGCTATCTCTCGCAGGCGACAGCTGTCTCGCGCGAACACCCCGTCGTAATCACGAAATACATCGAGGGCGCGAAGGAGATCGAGATGGACGCAGTGGCAAAGGACGGCAAGATGATCATGCACTATATCTCCGAGCACGTCGAGAACGCAGGCGTACACTCCGGCGACGCGACTCTAATACACCCTCCCCAGGATCTCGATCCGGAGACTGTTCGGCAGATCGAAGAGGCGACCGCAAAGATCGGGAATGCCTTGAATGTCACGGGCCCGTACAACATTCAGTTTATTGCGAAGAACAACGAGATCAAAGTCATCGAGTGCAACCTGCGTGCTGCACGCTCGTTCCCATTTGTTTCCAAGGTCACCGGTGTGGACGCGATCGAGATGGCCACCAAGGTGATGCTGGACTTGCCCGTCGAGCCCTACCCTCGCGTCACGTTGCCTGTGGACTATGTTGGCGTGAAGGTACCTCAATTCAGCTTTAGCCGTCTTTCTGGAGCAGATCCCGTGCTCGGAGTGGAGATGGCATCTACAGGTGAAGTCGCATGCTTCGGGAAGGACAAGTATGAGGCGTATCTCAAGGCCCTCATCTCGACTGGCATTGTCCTTCCGAAGAAGAACATCCTGTTCTCAATTGGTGGATACAAAGAAAAGCTGGAAATACTTCCGTCGGTGCAGAAGCTACACGCCGCCGGGTACAACATCTTCGCCACCTCAGGTACTGCGGACTTCCTTACCGAACACAACATTCCTTGCAAGGTATGAGGCCGTCTTGTAATAATGTGCGTTTCTGACGAGCTCTCCTCTCCTTCCACGATCAGTATCTCGAAACCCTTGGGGAGGACAGCCATCAGAAGTCGGAATACTCCCTCACCCAACATCTGGCGAACAACTTGATTGATATGTATATCAATCTTCCTTCGAAAAACCACTATCGACGACCTGCCAGTTATGCCAGCAAGGGCTATCGTACTCGGCGCATGGCAGTCGACTTTGCTGTGCCTCTGATTACCAATGTCAAGGTTGCGAAGCTACTCTTCGAGGCGCTCGTTCGTAGGTTCCCCTTGGAAGTCTCCCCTGTCGATTTCCGGACGTCACATGACACTCACACGTTCCCCGGCCTTGTCAATATCGCCGCCTTCGTTCCCAACCTCACATCCCCGCATAGCTCTGATCTCTCGGATGCCACAAAGGCATCGATAAGCGGAGGTTTCGTCACAGCCCTCGTTCTCCCTGTTGGAGAGAAGGACAGACTCACCGATCCAGCATCTCTCGAGCGTGCCCGCGCCAACATCGTCGCATCAGCTTACTGCAACTATGCACTCAGTATCACCGCGTCCGCCAGCAATGTTCAGTCCTTGGATGAAGAGACGGAGGCTGAAGTGAGATCGTTGTTCATTCCATTCCACTACAGCGACACGGATAGTCAGGTATCTGTGGTCGCTGCACATTTCGCCTCCTGGCCTGCAGACAAGCCCATTGTCACGGACGCCAAGGGCTCGGACCTTGCGCCTGTACTACTGCTCGCAGGGCTGCATAACCGCAGCTTGCACGTCACAGACGTGCGGAGCAGGGAGGATATGCTGCTCATCTCGCTTAGCAAGGCAAAGCAAATGAAGGTCACCTGCGACGTGTCCGTGTACACGCTATTTTTCACACGCGAGCAGTTTCCGGATGCGACCTGCCTCCCGACTGAGGAGGATCAGAAGGTGTTCTGGCAAAACCTCGACGGGATCGACGCCTTTTCCGTAGGCTCTTTACCGTGTCAGCTCGCACGAGAGCTCAAAAAAGATACATCTGCGTCGTCGGGTCTCGAGGAGGCGCTTCCTCTGCTCCTTACCGCTGTCGCTGCAAGACGACTCACACTAGACGACATTCTCCTCCGCCTGCATGATAACCCAATCAGAATCTTTGGACTTCCCGATCAGGGACATACGAGCGTGGAAATTGTCGTGGGACGCAAGGCTCAGTTCAAGAGTCGGACGAAGGGCTGGTCCCCGCTCGAAGGCAGCATCATCAACGGCGCTGTACATCGCGTCATTGTACACGGTCAGACGGCCTTCCTCGATGGCGAGGTGACGACGCTACCGCTGGGAAGGGATATTTCAAGTGCAACAATCAGTCATCTACCGTCGGACAGGTCTATGTCCGTCTCTGGCCCCAGGCCGGACCTCGGCGCATCTGCTGGGTTAGCCCCGAAGAACACAGATGCGCCAGTGCCTATGCTACCCCTCACAACTGCGTCATCCTCGGGAGTCCTACCGCTGCACGGACCCGCAGCTGCTCCCCACACGTTCTCGCACCTCCTGCGGCATCCCGCATTTTACCGGCGTCACATCCTGTCTGTGAAGCAGTTCGGGCACCGCGACGTGCACGAGCTGTTCGCGCTCGCACACGAGATGCAGCTGCAGGTCGAGCGGAACGGCACGCTCGACGTGCTCCGCGGGAAGGTGCTCTGCACGCTCTTCTACGAGCCGTCGACGCGCACAAGCTCCTCGTTCGACACCGCCATGAAGCGCTGCGGCGGCGAGGTTGTCAACGTGAACGTGGAGGCGTCGTCCGTCCTCAAGGGCGAGACGCTCCCGGACACGATCCGCACGCTGGGCTGCTACGCCGACGCGATCGTCATACGACACCCCGACATGGGCAGCGCGCAGCTCGCCGCCAAGTTTTCGCCCGTGCCCGTCCTGAACGCGGGCGACGGCGTCGGCGAGCACCCCACGCAGGTCCGTCACCTCTGTGTGTCGTGTTCCCTAGACTGACTTTGTCTTTGTGGACTGCACAGGCACTGCTGGACGTGTACACGATCCGGTCCGAGCTCGGGACGGTGAACGGGCGCACGATCACGCTCCTGGGCGACCTCAAGAACGGGCGGACGGTGCACAGCCTCGTGGCGCTGCTCTGCCTGTACTCCGTGCGGCTCAACTTCGTGTCGCCGCCGCAGCTCGCGATGCCGACGAGCGTGGTGTCCGCGGCGCGGCGCGCGGGCGCGCACGTGCACCAGTGCGAGTCGCTCGAGGACGTGCTGGGCGAGACGGACGTGCTGTATGTGACGCGGCTGCAGAAGGAGCGCTTCCGCGACGACGCGGAGTGGGAGGCGGTCAAGGGCGGGTACCGCATCGACCACGCGCTGCTCGCGCGCGCGAAGGAGGAGATGATCGTCATGCACCCGCTGCCCAGGGTCAACGGTGCGTGCGGGTCCTCCGGCGCCGTATGTTGTGTTTGTGCGCGGGACTGATTGGCGTTGGGTTGCTACAGAGATTGATCCGGACGTCGACTTCGACTCGCGCAGGGCGGTGTACTTCCGCCAGATGCGCTACGGGCTTTTTGTGAGTGGCCATGCCTGTATTGCGCTTGCTGGCACTGACGGGGCGCGGTAGATCCGCATGGCACTGCTGGCTAGCGTGCTGGGCTGAACGTAGACAAAAGTAAGGTAGGCTCCGCGGACTTGCCGAGGGACTGTAGTAACCCATAATATCTGGGACACCGGTACATACAAAATTCACGTACATAGGGAGTAGAGAATCAGATGCAGATTAGCATGTTCAATGTATATCATTCAAAATAGCCATAGGATACAATGCACAGATGTGTTCGGTCGCGTACCTGTATGGAGGTGCACTCTTGTTCGACGGGACAACTCCAGATTCTGGAACTGTTTGCTGGTTTAAGCCGTGATCGAGCCAACACTGCATTCGATGGATATCCCGCTGAAAGCATGGAAAGCTGCTGCTGCTGTCACATCTGCGCGGCGGCGATTATCAGAATGTACGACGTCCGCCAACTTCCAAGGAGCGGTGAACTATCTTGGCCGTGCAAGGCAATTGCATGCAGTCAAATGCCCTGATGAATCATGTCTGTTTGCCCTGGTTGAAGGGTCGCTAATCAAGCAAGTGCATACAGTCGGATGATTCTATTCAGAAACCCCCATGGCGGGAGAAACCCCCCTTAAATATACATGATGATTATTACTTATTCAGAAACCCGGGTTTCTCAAAAGTAAATTAAGGAAGCTATCGGCGTCGCCGGAGGTAACGCCGTGGGTGCCAGTGGCTGAAATATTATCCGAGTCTGAGTATCATAGCTCACATAGGCCTTGTTAGTGTGTGGTGAGCACCCGGCCTGGAATGTTTGGTACAAGAAATGAGCCATACCGGTGATGCGAGCTCGGGGACAGAGACAATTTTAAAACCCCCGACACACCCCAGCTTCATAATGATGTTTACTGTATACAACTTTTACTGTACAACAGGCCCATTGTCACAAACACCGACTCTGAGTCGCTAGTCATCGAAACAGGTGTAAAGTTGCCAAATGCACCAGGATCAGTGCAATTGGCGAGAGTAACACTGGCACAGTGCACGTTCCATACTATCTCTAGGGGTGAGTTTGAGAAACCTGCAGCTGCGTGCACGAGCTCCCTTGGAAGAACGGGTTGCTCATTCTCCTCCAGATCTTCCAAGATAAAATATAAGAGTAATTTACTTGGTGCTACAGGTGTCTCAGATTTTTTGAAGACGAGGAAAGAATATAGCGAGCTATGCCGCTCTTAAGCAGCGTGAAACCGGTAGAGTTTGAATGTGGCAGTTGGACTCCATATTCGGACACGCCACGTTTCGCGTGGCCCTTCGTTCTGATTAGCTAAGCTGCGCAGGTCGTATATAAGGACTCGAGACGTGTACCGTAGAGGGTAGCGTACTTTTGCGAGAAACCCAGTCTTCATTCCTGAAACCTCGCTGTGCTCTTCCTCAGTGTGACCCGACCTCTCGTCTCAAACGAGCGCCAGGCGTCACATTGAAAGTATGCCACAGCTGCATAAGCGATCACGCTGTGGCTGGAGATGGCACAAAATATTGTTTGGAGACTGAATACATGCTTTCGCTCAGAATCGGGCTTCACAAATGAGTTCTACTGGTGCAAAAGTACTGTATCAGAACCATCTCTCAGCAGCAGATAGATCTCCAGTTTTTCAATGTTTATATAGGCCTCCAAGTGCAGTGTTTTCTCTCCCGTTTCTCCACTACTGTCCTGTTCCTAAAGCTGTTTTGCAGGTCGTAAGAATACATCTATATACACCTCTCAAATTTATTTCAGATTTATTGATTCAACGGGGAGCGAGATACAGACAGGGGGGATAGAGTTTGTCGGGCTCCGGAGCGTTGTCATGCCCGATTCGGTCAGACCGGCCGGCGATTTTGACGTCGCCGCAAATTCAAGAAACCCCCGTAGTTTCAAAGTTCTGGGGGTTTCTCTGATAACATTTAGAAACCCAGGGTTTCGAGGGGTTTCTGGGCGCTCGAGGGGTTTCTCAATAGAATAATCCCATACAGTCAGCAAATGAATTCGATCAGAGACGGAGCTGCATACCTATCAGACAGCGTAGACTTGAGATCTTGAGTTTTGGCATCCGGTCAGTCATGGACAAACGCTGAGCGCTCAGCGCTGGCGCTGAGGCGTCGACACAAGGGGCATCTTGTTTTACTACCCTTCATGTATGCACCTGACGGGTGCCTTCTGAGATTCGCGCTCCTGCAGATTGGAGGCAGAGGCAAACGTTCGTCCATCGAATCGAGAATTTGTGCGCGGTGTTCCGGGCGCCAGACTAGATACCAGACCACAGCAAATGCCGTTCCCTGGCGCCGGCACTGGGATTGCCGTGGCCTCCAGTGCCGTCGCCTGACCAGACTAGTCCGTAGGGTCAATATGAGGTGTGCTGCGCCACGTCGGCTGGTCCCCTCCCGTAACGGGGATCCACATTGTACGAGGCAATCGCCGCCGCTCAGATCACTGCAATCTCGACGTGAGCTTAGGAAGACGTGGCAACGAGAATGGAAGGCGGGACGTTACGGACGAGCCATATATGAGTGCTGTCCGCAGCTGGAGCTTGGAGGGAAAGAGCGTGCGTATATGGGCCACATATTGTTACTTTCCGGGCGCACAGCTTGTCCTAGACGCCGCGTGTGGCTGTATGTTCTCCGGCCGTGTTCTCTCGCCGTATGTCCGTATGAAGTGCCTTGTGGATCGATGCCAATATTGAGCTATATTTGAGCGTATCTATTCCCGGCGACCAATGGGATGTCTCATGGCATGGGAATCGCAAGGAGATGAGTCGGCTGGAAGTTGGAAGACGGTGATGGTGAGTTATCTGGAAGTAAAGTGGTGGATCGACGAATTTGCGTCCGAGCTAGTCTGACATGCCGCCACAGGCCTGCGTGTTGTCTTGCTGCGTGCAGCTGGATGGAGCGTGTGCAGTTGCATATCGGACTCTTCGTGGCCCTTGCTGAATCTCGACAGATCTCGCTAGCTGCAGGGAAGAACTCCGCGGGCGCTCTGGCCGCGGACAGCTGAGTACAGCGGCAGAGGAATGGAACATGTCAAAGGCGCAGGTGCTCGCTGTGCGTGCACCAGGTCTTGACAATCACACCATGTACAGAGTCTGCTCCAGCCCGAGAGACTCTTCTTATTTAATGCTCAATCCCGCCAGCAGCCTCGTCGCCAGCCTACAGCCGAAGCCCTCGTGGACGTTGCGTGGAACCTCGCCTTACCCGTCGCCACTCTCCTTCGAGACCTATGGATCCCACCCATGAGCGAGCCAACCCCTCCCAGTCCACCCACACACAAGGTGCACCCTCCGAGTCCCATGACCATCTCGAACGCACTCCTTCCGGACGTGCTCTTCCACCGCTTCCTGTTGCCACCATGCCCGAGCCGCACCCGTACACAGAGCGCGAAGAGTCGTCAACAAGTCCGGCTCCTTTGAGGATCTCTGTTCCCCGAGTAATGTCCACTTCCACCGTCCAGATGCCTGCCCCCGTCCTCGCGCGGGACTCACAAACCTCCCACTCGCCCCCCGACGTCCACCCCCCGCGTCCCTTTCTACCCCCGCCAACATGTCCACCGCAACCACCATCTCGTATCTGCCCGAGGCCGTCGCCGGGCCCTCGCGCCACGCGACGCCCCCGCGCACCCCCGCGCACGCTCCTCAGCTTGAGCCCATGCCCGAGCAGCTCCCCGGGCACGAGCGCCCGCACTTCCGCACAGGGCGGCCGCTGAGCGACATGGGCGACGAGTTCGCGCGGAACGGCGCCGGCGTCCCGCGGCCTGCGCGCACGCTGAGCTACGATGCGCGCACCGCGATGCCGCGCGACAGGCGCACGGTGATGAACCTGGGGGATCCGGCGATGGTCGCGGACGGGTTCCGGTCGCAGCGCTCGGGGCTGGAGTGGATCGTGCCGTATGGCGTGTCGGACGTCGGGAATGCCAATGCGAACGGGAACGGGAACGGTGGGGGCGGTGGAGGGCATGGGAGCGTGGGTGAGAAACATTCGTCGACGAGCTCGGTGCGTCCTCGCTTGGCGTTGCCATGCATCCTGCGGGTCTGACTGCTGCCGCCGCGTGTGCAGACGGGCGAGAAGACGGTGGGCGCGCGGCTGGCCCCTACGCTGAAAAACGCGCAGGATGAGAAGGTGCGGTATGAGGCAAAAGGTGCGTTGGCGCGCGTGTCCGGGACGCGCGTGTGCTGATTTGCCCGCCGGCTGCAGCGCGGATGACGAGCTACGCGCTCAACGCGTGCATCGGCGCGCAGGTGCTGCTTGGCGCGCTGACGACGGGGGTCGCCGCGGCGACGTCGGGGCGGCAGGCGTCGATCGCGACGTCGGTGCTGGGCGGGATGTCGACGCTCGCCGCGTCGTACCTCGCGCGTGCACGGGGTCGGGCGAGCCGGAGGCGTCGACGGCACGCTGCAAGGACCTGGAGCACTTCACCCGCGAGTGCGAGGCGTTCGTGCTCGACTACGGGCATGTCTATGGGACGGAGTACGATCGGCAGATCGAGCGGTTCCGGAGGCGGTTCGAGGAGATTATGGGGAACGCAGAGTCTGATGGCGTCGGGAGGCCGATGCAGGACAAGATGCGTCCGCCGATGTAGAGGGCTGGTGGCGTGGGTTTAGGGTTATATTCTGGTGTGCAGTGGGTTGTTTTTATTGCGGTATAATGATTGTGCGGTTGTTTCAGGTCTGTTATTACTTCAACTAAGTGTGGACTTCTTCATGGATTTGTGATGCTTTTATGTTTTGAAATCATGTTCATGGCTAGCTACTAGATGTCCTGCGATGTGGCTGAATCCATCAATGCCCTCGACGCGTCTGCATCATGTGATCCTGCCTCCGCCATCCGATAGCGTGAATCTGATCCACGCACTCGACACGCCGTACGCCTCTCTGCAGGTACTCTGCCATGCTGGAATCCACCCGACCACTGGCTTGCGTCTGGCCGACCCGAGGAGCATCGTCGGCGAGGCCATGATCGCCGTGGAGAACAGCGGGCTGGCCTTCATGGTGAGCTCTTCGCGGTGTGATTATTTGTTGAGGGTTGGTCCAAGGTTTACTGTCGATTTTCAGGTATGAGCATATAGCGTGATAAATGGTGCGCAGCAAAATATAAGCTCAATATGGTTAGAGAAGGATCTCTTGGGAGTCTTCTCCGGGATGGTAAGCATACACAGACCTTGGCCTATGATAGACCAAATCTCACGCCTCTGTGGCTCGTAGCTTACGAGTCCCTGAGTTCCTGATGGGGGCTCGAGCATGCCTCCTTCTTTCACTGCTTTTGACGCCTGACAACGCGCCTCAACGCGCAAGCGCCCGCCTCGCGAGTGGCACCTCTGTTCTTTGTTCTCGCTGGAGAACGCAGTTTTCCGATGTGGCAAGCATTTCTATTGCATTAGACACGCTCACTGGTCTTTGGGGAGGTCCAGGGCGCGGCGAATGCACCAGCAAACGCGGGAGGGAGGACCAGACTGAGAGGAGGCGCATCTTGGTGGCGGGTGGCACCGCGGCCAAAGCGTAGCGAATGCTTTGCCCCAGGTATATCAGCCGTAGCCAAGCGTGCCTCCTTTCTTTCTTTATACCCCCACCATCCCAGCTTCCTTACCTATCCTCGCCCCACCATCCACTTTGTGCTATAACACCCACCCCATACCGCATACATCCCGACACCATCCACCCACAATGAACTGCACCGCCCAAATGCTACCGAAGTGAGGAGAGCAGCGGTGGTCATGCTTATCGAGCAAACTTCCCCAGAACCGTCCTGGCGCGCGGTCTCGCTTCTACATGTAGCGTCACTCGTAGCCCAATTGCAGTCCCTTTTCCCTCCGGACTTATGCGAAGTACGCGTGTCTTCCATGGTGTCTGCTCATACTCACGCGCCGTGCTACTCTCAGACCCAACTCGTGTCTATCAAGTTCGGTGATGCACTCGGAGACGAGATGGGTCTTGAGCAGGTATTGAACAAGGTGATCCCGGTGCGTGACAACCCTCCTACTTGTGATATCATCGCTTCATATTCACTCGTGCAGGCGCTCAATGGTCGCTTCGATCGTGTCTACGTATGGGTGTGGCGTGCCTATACGTCCGCACCATACATCCTCTCGAAGGAGTTGGTGTTCTACTTTCGGGAGGTATGTGCAACTCTTTTGGTGTGGCGATGAGCGTGCTGAGCCGTCGATGGTCCAGTTCCCATATTTCCTGAGCTTTCTGAGCCTTGAGCCGCTCTCAGAGAGCGACATTCACTCGTTCCGGCAGGTATGCCGCCTGCGTTGCATGCTCGAATGCGTATCGTTCTAAGCTGTCTGCTGCAGTGCGTGCATGATCGCGTCGACGACGTGTGTACTTTTCCGATGTGGCCGACGGGCAGAATCAGCTGCCTCGTCACAGGGTTCAGTCTGTGGTATCCATTCAGTGAGTGCATGTGTTCTTTTGTTGTCAACGCGGAGAGCTAAGTAGATGGTAGTTCCAGGATTTCCAAGATTGAACACCACTCGACTACTTCCCGAAGCAGAGGACCTCCCAGCACCCGTTGCTGCACCACAGCGGTCGCCCAGCCCGGAGATCCAAATTATCGACCGCCCAGCATCTTTCGTGGATCGCCCTCGGTCCAACGCAAGGAAGCGTGCGCGCACTGAAGTCGGAGCTTTACCGCTGCCTCGGGAAGCCCCACATCCTTACCTGCATGCAGTCCAACGCCGGAATGCCCAGCAGCCCTCGACTTCGACGCCGCCTGCGCGAAAGCGCAAGCCTCGGACACGGGCGAAGGCACAGGGCCCGGGGATACCGCCTCAGCCATCCATACCGTCCCCCCATCCGCGCTCTGCCGCGCAGAGTCCGGTGCCCGCGCAAGACGCGTCCCTCCCCCAGCGGACTTTGCAGGCGTCGACGTCTGCGGCGAGCTCGTCGCCCCTTCCCCCGCTTCGTCCTGGAACCTCGCGCCTTCCCCTGCGACCGCGACGACCACGCCCGATGCTGGTGCCCACGACTACGTGCAGGACGCACTGTCCATATACGGCTTTGCGCTCATTGACGCGCCGCGCACGCACACGCACACATCGCCGGCCGAACCTGCACCCGCCCCCCCACAGCCCCCCCGCCCATCGTCCCCCGCGCGGCCGCGGAGTGCATGGGCACTCAGCGTCAGCGCGCTCCCGCCCTGCGCCGTCATGTCCCGCACCTCCACCCCGGTCGTCAAGCCCGGTCCGCGCAAGCGCCCCGCAGACGCCGAGGCGCACGACGGCGGGCCCGCGCCAAAGAAGAGGAAGCGCGCGCCCCGCGCAGGGGCGGGCGGCAAGAACGCGGCGACGAAGGAGACGCATCGTGTGCCCGATTGTGTGGCGTCTGTGTCGACTGCACGGGCCGGCGGGCCGGCGCCGGATGCGCAGGCGGCGGCGGCGAGCAGGGAGCGGATGGGGAGAGGTGGCGATGCGGACGCCGTCCCGGCGCGGAAGCAGCGGCGCGTCGAGCAGGGCGAGGAACGAGGACCTGCTGTCGGTACGAGTGTGCGCGGCGGAGCGAGGGAGGTGCCGCCGCCGATTGTGCCTTGTTGCGACTCTGGCAGCGTGCAGGACACTCTCGTGGGCGCGGGGGAGGGGGTTGCCGCGCGACCTTCGGCTGCGCTGGCTCCGGTGGAGGCGCTTGAAGTCGACTTTCTCAGCGCGTTCATGTCGGGTGAGTGCGACGATGACAGGAACCTCGTTGATGTTCCTACACCTACTCTCACTGGCGGATACGGTCAGTGGACTGTTGCTTTTCGCGCGCAGTTTGCTCACATGCCGTACAGAGTTGCCCGGTGCACCCGGTTATACGCCATGGGAGGAAGATGCACGCGCGGTTGTCGGAGCAGGTAAACGGGGCCCGCACTGTCGCTCGTGGAACCCCATTGACCAGACTGTTGTTGCAGATGTGGCGGGCTCCTTCGATGATCTATTCTCTGGGAACGCGGAGGATGCGTACGACGCGCTGTTCGACGACGATTATTTCGGCGCGAATGGGAATGAGATCCGTTGAGGCAGGCCCTCGACGAGCCAAGGAGATGGCTGTGCTCGTCAAGTAAAGCGGAAGAGGCATTTGCGAGCAAGCATGGGTGGCACAGAGGCATTGGCCGGAGAGCGTCGGCGGACGGTTCGGGACGACAGAAGCAAAATGATACAACCAGAGGTTGAAGGATGACGACCCCACTCTTGACTGCTTGTAAGCGTCTGTCCTCCGCTGTCCGTGCCTTCGGACATGGTGCTGATGACGTCTTTCCAGAAGTTATCTCACATGTGATGAGAAGCAGATCGACGAGCAGGGGTCGCGGAAGACATAGTCGTTACTCGAGGTAACGACTGTGTGTTCCACGACCCCTATTCGCTGCAGACTGGTTGCGCGGTCTTGACCCAAGTCTGATTCATTTCGCAATGATTCCTGCTTGTAGTCCTTCATGCGAAAAACTTGCTTCATATCTGATCAGGACAAGCGATCGCCGCCGGAGGCAGCGATGTCAACCAGCTGTGGGACTTCATGTCTGCGTCCTACAGACACGACGATTGTCTTGGGACCATGGTGCGTTCTGGGACGCTGTATGGATATGGCGATGCAACAGAGCATGCTGAAGCGGGCTACTATCACTGCTTCCGATAAGGTCTCACATTTCAAGGGTAGTGAACTTGAAGAAGTGTTTCATTCGGTCATCCTTACTGCAACGCGGTTGTCTGATACACTCATTGATCCAGACAGTCGTGTTGCACACGTCTGTCTCGACCGACGCGGCCAAATCGTACATGCGGTGGAAAGTCTTGACCAAGACGCCGCGAGAGGATCATCCCCATGGCTCTTCGATTGCCACCAATCAGTCTGCAAGGTGTCCCCTTTCGATCGTATGAATAGCGAAGCTGAGGTGCGCCGTGCAACTTGAGTATGTGCCCCAGAGCGTGCTCAGCTCTGGCCTGTCGCTAGCTGTCTCGTGTTCCCCGGCGAGTCCAGGGTCCGGCTTCTACGTGCGGAGACGGCTTTATGACTGCCCAAAAGGCCTGGGCTCTTCACACACGTGCAACACAAAGCCAAGCGACAATGTGCTTCGACGTCACCGCGTCACCAGGGAGTGTGCAGATGAAGACTCGACTCGTGAGCGTCACTTCGCCTTTTGCACTCCGGGTAGTGACGCATTGGTGCATGCACATCGAATGACGCGCAACTGCAGTCGCCACGAGCCTCTCAATAGTTCTTGGGGGGGATATGCCCCTCTGAAATCAGGCAGACATCGGCATTGTGTTGAGTCAATTACAAATCTAATTGGATAGTCGTACAATAGGGAAACTAAGTCGTGCATTCTGTGCGCAGATACCTGAGAGTCGAGATCGTCCTCAGTAAACTCGCTGGGCTTCGGGATAAGATGGTAATCCCGGAACCCACATTCATATCGCAATGGGACCTGCAGCTGGTGCCCTGGAGAGTAGCCGCGTAAGACTGACATCCCTGTTGTGCGTGTGCAGTACTCACCCACAACACAGGCATGCGGCGATGCAATCACCTATGCCGACGAAGAGACCAACAATCACTGCGTGCATCCTGACGTGAACTGACGTACTGAAGAACTACGGGGGTGTGACGTACAGCTGGCGACCCACTCAAAACAGCCGAACACAATGTCGAAGGCTGCGAGGACGGCGCCGCCAATGCAGGCGAGGATTCCTGGAATGTCATGTCAATCTCGGCATGACCGTGAGGATGTGGCGTGGGCTGATACCTGCGATGCAAGAAACGATGACTCTGTCGAGATTACATATCAGCATGAGACATCGACGTCGACATCGTTTCGGCGCGTACCCCATAATGACAGTCGTTCCCCAAATCCAATAGGCAATATCACTAGGCGGGGTGCTTGATAGGGGGTTGTTACATTCTTCTTCCACACACTTATACCGACACACCCCATGGAGGTGGTGCTGTCTGACGTCCTCTACACCTCCACCGCGGACCTAACCTTAAATTGGGATTTCCATCGGGTCAACCCTAAGTGATAGTGTGCCAGGCTGTTTTTGAGTTTTTCCGGCTATTCCCCTGAAGACGGTAAAGTACAAGTCGTCGGAGTGCGACTGAGTGAAAGGGTAGTCGGTTGAAGACCACGGATTCAGATGATAGATGATCACCCACCTGTCCGCGATCTCCTCCACATTACGCAGTTTAGTTCGAGGCGGCGGGGCGTTTGATCGAGCGGGGTTACTGAATATCCAGCGGAGAACCTTTCTCATCGAGATGCGAACCACGCAGCAGACCTACAGGAAAAACCGCGGCGTTACGACCAAGACGTTATGGGTGACTGTATCATGGCGACACGGATTAATTTGGAATGACAGAACACATTGGTGGAGAGTGCGTGGAATGCTTCTCGCACGAGGACGACGAGGACGAGGCAGATCAGCCAGAAGCGACTATCTCATCTCCCCGATTCTAATCGGATCCATCGGCGCATAAGGACTGCTAGTTCTGGTGATCGTAAGTAAGGATTGAGTGGACATCTTGTCACAAGGCAGGCCGAATGACGGAAGGGTACGAGACTTCGGCGGACGACTGAAGACTGTGCGGTGCCTACGAACGGGGGTGTACGTCTGTATGATGCGCGCGCGCACGAAAATTTCTATGGGCCTGCAGGTGGGCCGACGGACAGACGGACAGGTTGGAAGCCGCAGACGAGATAAGAGGCTTCTGGGAGTGCTGATGAACAAATGCCGCGTTTACCATTAGGTTTTAACAGTGCGTTGCTGCGGAGGAAGACGTACAGTGTTGGAACACGCAATTGCCTGAGATGACGGACGTCCGGTTCCGGTGGCCACAGACCACGAGGTGGCAGGTACCTTCCCGGTGATATTGCACTTGGTGAGATGTACAAGATGCTCGAGACATTTAAGGCTGCATAGGAGTGAACATGATTAGAACAGGCGTGCGTGCGCAGCGAAAGCAGGATGGGGAAGACAGTGACGGGACGAGGACGATGAACGGTTGCCTAATATGGATGGTTTGTACATAAAGGCTATAATCTGATCAGTGATTGCCATTTTTGTCGCCGCGATATCGGGCACTGTGGGCTCGGCCAATGAGGAGGCGAGTTCACGAAGCTTCTACCAGTGTGCCATCCGCACTGGACATGGCCTCGACAAATTTTCTCCTCTGACGCTGGCCGGTACCGGTCCTACGCACGGACCACAGCAGTCATTGGCCTGTCATCACACAATCAGTCAGCCGTACCACCATGTTATAAGGGTCCGACTCTGCCGTGTTCTCACCTCAGACTCGTCTGTTTCCTCTCTTCCTTCTCTTTCTCTCTCTTTCTCCGGTTTTCTCTACAGTTGTCGTCTCTGTTGTCCTTGTATTTACTGTCTCCGTATAGATCTCTCCGTGTACAGATTGTCTCTGTAGTCATGTTGCCCCCTCCCAAGGTCTCCACCACAGTCCTCTCGCCCGCGCAGACCCTCGTCGACGGACGAGTCCCTCAGCTTTACTCAACCGCTCGCCGTTATACACTCCTCATAATATTTTGCTTCGCGCAGTTCCTCGACGCAGTCAACAACTCTGCATTGTTCTCTGCCATTCCCTCTCTCATAGTCGCATTGGATATAACTGAAAGCCAGTCCACATGGATCATCAGCGCGTTCCAACTCACGTTTGCATCATTTCTTCTCATTGTAAGGATCGCAAACGACTCCTTTCTACCATGCGCATTGACGTCTCTTACCCCCCACCAGAGCGGCCGTCTCAGTGATGTCTACAACCCAAGTAAGTAATTTAGATCGGAGAGCCTTGCATACCTTCGTTCTCACGTTGCGCTCAGAAATTGCGTTCATTAGTGGAATCGCAGGCTTGGGAGTCATCTCCATCGGCGCTGGCTTCGTGAACGACAAGATCATTCTCATTGTCTTGCGCGCCCTGTCCGGAGTCGGTGCGTTCTCTGTCTTTCGCAGCCCTGTCGACGATACTCATTACCTGGCATTTACACAGTCGCAGCCCTGACAATCCCGTCCGCGCTCACGCTGATCGTCAACGTATTCACCGAGCCGTCAGAGCAGGACCGCGCCATCGCTGCCTTTGGTGGCTGCGGCGCCATAGGTAACGGTGCGTCGCTCGTTTCCCTCGTGTGCACGCGAGACGTGCACTGACGTTCCCGCAGTGCTTGGCCTCGTCATCGGCGCGATATTCGTCGAGTACGCGTCCTGGCGCTGGGTCTTCTGGTTTGTGGCACTCGTCGCCATCCCCATCGCTGCTACCTGTCTCTTCCTCATACCTCCGCAAGAACCTGCACTCGAAGGTGTAGAGCCGCAGGTAGCCAAGTGGAAGACACTCGATATCGTCGGAGTGTCGATTTTGACAGGTATATGAATTCTTGTACTGTAGTGCACAGGGATGTTGTGCTCATGCCCACTATTTCTGACTTCGCAGTGGCCCTCATCCTCTTCATATTCTCCATCACGTCTGGATCTACCGATGGATGGGGCTCTGCGGCGGTACTTGTACCGCTCATTGTCTCCATTTTTATGGTGGTTGGCTTCTTTTACTACGAAACGATCATCCCACCGTCCAAGGCAGCCGTGTACGTCGCTTTCACTGCATATATGCGCACTTGAAACTGAGGTGCAGTCCGTGCTAGCCCGCCGATGACGTGGTTCTTCCCCAACTTTTCTGTGCTTTTTGGTACCGCGCTCCTACCGTACTTTTGGTGGACGACCATATTTTCGACGTACACCAACCTGTGGCAGGGCGTATACCTCTGGTCGGTCATCTCGAGCGCAGTACATATGTTAGTCTTCACCCGTCCTCTGTCTCGGTAGCGCGTCGCTGACTACGAGCGCAGGATCCCGATCGGTGTCATGTCGTTCTCGACGAGCTTCACCGGCCCACTCGCGCGCCGTATCAGCCCCAAGTACCTCATCATCGCGGGCGAGAGCCTCATGGTGCTCGCCACCATCCTCCTCGCGCTCGCCGACGGCCCGGACAAGTACTGGCCATACGTCTTCCCTGGCTTCGTCATCGGTTCCACGGGCACGATGCTCACCTTTACCCACACAAAGTACGTCTCCTCTTCCCTCCCGCCCGCCGCGCCGCTGACATTGGCCACGTGCAGCATCGCATCTTCCGCACATCCCCGCCGGCGATGGCCGGCACGGTCGGCGCGATCTTCAACGGTGCGCTGCAGCTCGGCTCCGCGGTCGGCATCGCCGCGGTCGGCTCGATCACGTCGAGCGTCCAGGAGAAGGTTGGCACAGACACGTATGCGGGCCAGCGCGCGTCGTTCTGGTTCCTCCTTGGCATCGTCGGCCTCGAGCTGCTCGCCGTGCTCGTGTTCTACCGCGTCGACGCGGAGGTGCCGTCGGAGGCGCGGGCGCCCGAAGCCAAGGCGGATGCGCCGGGGTATGGCAACGAAAGGCTTCACGAGAAGCTGGATTCGAAGACCCCCGGGGAACTGAGTGTCTCCCCGGTTTAAACTTTAGAGACTGCGCTTTTGATTTCTCGTTTTGGGAGCCTTCAGGCATGTTCATGACCTCACGCATTTCTCGATCTCTCGCAACTATCATAGATGTCGACCATAGACGACGCAGTGGCATTATTGTATCAGTAGTACGTTCTGGATCGTGGTCGTTCGTACGCTCTGCACTTGTTCTGTTGTATATATGTACCACACACTCCCGAAATTGATTTTCATAGAAGTGATACCGGTGATGTCTATATTGGTCTGCGTTATGTGAGCACAGAGACAGTACGATGCGAACTATCGAATGCTTGGGAAGAATATACAGCTGCATTGAATAAATACCATCAAGATGCATCGATGTACCGCTACATGTAGATCCAGGCTAGCGCATGGAAACGAGTAAAGCAGGGGTGATCCAACCGAGCGAATGTGCCTTCGTCCACCGCGACAGGATTGTGGTGCCCACGCAGACCGCTCATCATGACTTCTGCTGCGCGCGCTGCGAATCTCGCTGCCGGCTGCTCCGGGTCTCGACCTTGACATATTCGCTCTCCTCACGCGGCTCCTCTCCGTCCTTGCGCGCGGCCATGTATGCCTCGCCGAGGATCTGCAGCGCGAGCGCGCGCAGCTGCGCCTTGCCCCGCGGCACGCCCGGGTCTTCCAGCACCCTGTCGCACGTCTCACGCAGTACGGACTCGATCTCAAGCTTCGTGCCCTGCGCCCGCGGCGGTCAGACGCGCATGAACGGATATATCTAGGATGCGTGCGCACCTTGAAGAGCGCCTGCAGACCCTTTTCGGCAGCCTGCTCCTCGAGCCGCCGCTTCTCCTCCGCGCTGAGGTTCCCCGCCTTCTCCGCCGCCTGGATCTGCTCGAACACGCTCTTGAGCTCGAGCGCCGCCCGCAGGGTCGACACGCTGCCCGCACACGAGCATCAGCAGTCTGGCACCGGGGGAGAGACGGGCGACGTACGTCTCGCTGAACACGTGGTATTTGCCCTGCACGTTGTGCAGCCAGCCACCAACGCCGAGGAACGACTGGTTCGTCGCCTGGTGCTGCTTCGCCTTTGACATGTACACGAACCCGACGGCGTGCAGCAGGTCCACGCCATACGACTCCCGCGCCAGGTCCCTGTGCCGTTGCGCAGTCAGTACGCGCGTACGCAGGCGACGAGGGGAGGACGCACTCTGCCTCGAGCATGCAGATCGTCCGGAAGCTCTCTGTGACGTTCGCATCGTCAGGGCCCAACGCGGACTCGGTGAAGATCCCGAGCTTGCGCTCGAGGTTCTCGACGAGCCGCCGGATGCGCTCCTCGCGCACCGCCGCTTTCTGCTCACGCCGTCAGCATCAGCACTGGTGTCGCGCGCGCGCGCGCAGCAGACGCACCTCCGCCGCGACCCGCCGTGCCTTCTCATCCCGGCGCGCCTTGTCCTCTAGGCTCAACACCTCGCGCCCCTTGGCGTCGCGCACGACCGCACGGCTGCCCTCATCGGCCTCGTCGAGCTCGTCTGCCTCTTGCAGCGCCGTCTTCATGTCTTTCGCGAGGCTGATGTGCCCGATGATCGGCACGAAGCGCTCGCCGCCGAAAATCGTCCCGAATACCTCCTGCATGCACAGTTGGCGTCAGCCGGGGGAGGCGGGGAGCCGATACGTGTGGAGGGGCGTACCTCTGGATCAACAAAGCCGCCCTCGGGTGCGCTCTCTTTGGGCCCGAACTCGTTGTACTTGCGGCGGAGGTCGGGGTCGGAGAGCGTCTGGTACGCGATAGCGATGTCCTTGAAGCGCTCTTCGGCGTTGGGGTCGTCGCGGTTCTTGTCTGGGTGATGCTTGATCGCGAGCCGTCCTGCGAGGGGTCAGTCTGATGCATGTAGTGAACGCCGGTGTCCTAGAATAGGCAGTGTCCCGTCTGGAGAATTGCATGACGTATCACACGAGTACGCAAACTCCAATAAGACGAGTGACGGAGCCCGACGCAAATGTGCAGCGGGCCCCATCGCCTTGAACAATATAATGCTCTGCGCGCACGGGGTGCCAGATGGAAAGCGACAGACAGAGCACTCACGATATGCTTTCTTGATGTCATCCGTCGTGGCGTCGACGGGGACACCGAGTATGTCATAGTAGCCAGTCTCGAGCGGCTTCTCCTGCGTCCCGATTTTCCTCCCCTTCCGTGTGCCCTGTAGGGTAGACGAGGGACCGGCCTGCGCGTTCGCGTTAAGGCCCGATCCGCCAGCACTACTTTTGGGCACTTGTGAAGGGTAGAACGAGTGGGTAAAGACAGCATGGCAGCTATGGCAGCTGACGTTGAGGAGGGTGCCCGCGCGCGGAGACGGCGACGGGACGTCGAACTCGAGGGATGTATTGCACTGGGAGCACGTCGTCTGTATGCGGGAAACGATGGGTCGGGACGGGATGGTCGGATACGAGGAGCTCATGTTGTGAGACTCATAGAATATATGACGAGGCGATAGGATGGTCTTCTACACGCGATGTGCTCGCCGGCTGAAAGTTGTGGACGTCTGCGCGCTGCTGCGAAATAAGAGACTTGGGTGACTGCACGGCCGAGTCAAACACAACACGCGCCAGATACAAACTGCTATACTCACCGAGGGCGGTAGGCGAGATGGTGGTCCAAATGCGAAGAGCACTGCCCGAGACGGTCGAGACAAACGATCCGCTTCAGTGGCTGCGCGGCCCGATTTCCAGAACGGGCGAACCGAATATGTAGTATTCGCTAGCCCTACTATGTTGTGTAGAATACAACATTTGATTTCCAAGTACCATAGCACATCTTCTCCCTGTATTTCGCCACCACTCGCCCCAAACACGCGTTGCTATACAGTCCCATTCTCTTCCTTCGTTGCTTCCGAGGCTGCTGCGGCGCTATTGTCAATTGGTGCCGTAACATCCGTCTTCACGTTCTTGCCCTTTCCCGGGGGTGGCGGGTGGTACACCTTTTCCTGCAGCAAGGCGTCAGTTCTCCCACAAGACGTGCCAAGGCTAACCGACTCACCTTTTTCTTCTTCTTCTCCGGCTTCGCATTCGGGTCAGGATACGCCAGCCTCTCCGCCTCCTGCCATTCCTCGCTCTCCTCAAACACCTTCCTGATCGGCGCCAGCAGGCGCACAATCCCTTCCGCTACCGCCGTCTTCAGATCCTTCGGGTGCAGCCTCCGCTCCGCAAAGTCGCGCTCCAGCGCCTCGAACTCCGCATAGTGCAGCGGCCCGCCATGCTCGTCCTTACGGAACACAGAGAAGAGCGTGCCCGCAGGCGCGCCCGCAAGTGCGAACGACGCCTGGTCGCCCGCCGCGTCCGCGCCCTCTTCCACATCCTCGCCCGTCTCGCCATGCGCGCGCTCTACGCGCAACGCGCTGATCGGGATCAACACGGCCTGCACGAACGCGAGCACGCCGTTCTCCGCCGTATTGCCCTCCTCGCAAAACGCGCCACGGATCTTGCGCCGCACGACCTCGGGCGCGTCCAGGAAGTCGATCTTCGAATTCGGGTCCGACGACGACATCTTGCCCCCGCCCAGCCCCGGCACCATTGGGTTCATCAGGTGCGCGCGCTTCGCGTAGCCCAGCCGCGGGAGGTACAGCTCTGCGAACGTGAATATCTTGCGCTGGGCAAGGGAAATATGTCAGCTGGGCGGCGCAGGGGAGCGCAGGGGAGGGCGCGTGCCTGATCGACGCCGCCGAACTGGAAGTCGACGCCGAGGTACTGCTCGTCCAGTGCCTGCAGCCCGGGGTACAACAGTCCACTAAGCAGCGGGCTCTCGACCTGCTTCACGACCTCTGCGCCGGCCTTCTTCGCGTCGTGCTCCGTCACGATCGCACAGAGCCGGTAGTTGTCGAGGTTGTACTCGCGCGTGAGCTGGTACGACGAGCCCTCAACGAACCGCAGCTTCGCAGTCGGGATCCCGAGCGAGCGAAATACCGCGAGCAGCACGTGCTGGTAGTACTTGGTGCGGTGCGCGACGAGCTCGAGGGGCGCCTTGAGATTATCGAGGAATGCATGCACGTCTGCATGGGTGGATCGTCAGGCGCAGCGTGGTGATCTGGACAAATGGCGGAGACCCACCTGCGAGGAGAACAGTGACCTCCACGCCCGCCCGCAAGAAGTCGGCGATCTTGGTCAGTGGCACGAAGTAGCCGATGTGTGCTGCGAGGGTTCGAAGCGTCACCCGCTGCGCTGCGACGACTGAGATGAGACGTACGTCTACCGGTCGGCGCCGTTCCTGCCTCGCCACGTCAATACTTCATGCGGCGTACATGACAGTAGTCCTCACCCCAGTAGCACTTGGGTGATCGTCCCTCGGCCAGAATGGCCTTGACCGCGTCGCCGCCCAGGACCTCCTGCAGCCGCCGCGTAATGAGGTCGTATTTTTGTTCGGCAGTCGTTGCCATCGCTTGGCACGGCGAGGGGACAGTCAAAGTATGAACAAGACTTGGAGCTTGGAGTCAGACGGCGCACGACCGTCCAGAAATCTTGACTCCATCTCACTTTCACGTGACCACGCGTGGCCTAGGTGCAGAACATGTAGTACATTCGTCCAGTCCGGACCAAGTTTCCAAGCTACGGAAGCGTTCATCTTCATGATCAAGCTCCTCTGTATACGTGTATGTGAGCCTTTTATCCAGGCCTAGTTGAGGTTCAGCTGATGGGTCGACCTTTATCCTTTCAAAGGTGTTTAAACAGAGGTCCTGCGGCTTGCACAGGTCAAGTTGCATCATGCATGTTTTCACTGGATACCAGGATTGACTCAGACGCCCGCTTTTATTGCACAGTGGACACACTGGACAACCTGAGATTGAAAAGGCGTGAAGATAAAGGTGTACGCAATAATCCAGGTCGATATGCGTCGCAGCTGCTCTCAATCGTGGAGCCGTTAACGCTGTGGCAGAATGTCGCAAATGTGGCCTTGCAGATGATGGTGCTTCGGCGCTTCAAGCAATTGCATTGTTCTCCCCACTGGCCCAAATTCGAGTGGCTTTGCCTGTGGCCAAAGCATCAGATTGACGGATATAAAGCTGGGCGGCGCGCGGCTCTGTTCTTTCTTTCACCCTCCTCATTCTACGCCGATCTTGCATACCGCGTGTCGTTCTCTAGATGTCACTGGAAGACCTTGTACTCTACACAAAGAAGATCGCAGTCATTCACCTCATTGAGCGACCATTCGGGGCAGACCCACGGCCCACAGGACCAGACATCACTGCATTCGACCAAGACCATTGGGATCCGCTGTTCGCACATCTATGCACAGTGTTCCCTTGGCCCCAATTTAGAGTGAGTTGTGGCCCTATTTGGGATTCTATGTGTAGGCTAAAGCGGGAAACCAACGACAGATGTATACGCTCGCAACACTGACATTCGAATGGCAAAGACTCAGAGACCATCCTCTCGATCGCGATGCGGGATTCGAAGAAGCTCTGAAGAATGCCATCAGGGTGCGTGCCGCCGCTAAGCGTTCCTTGAATCATCCATTGTTGTTGATGTTCGTTGGCTGTGCAGGTCGCGCAGATACTGCCACAACATAGTTTTGGTATTGAGGATGGACCATTCGAGCGTGTTTATATTCTGGTTTGGAGGACTGCTGCGCCGAACGACCGACTGAGACTGTATCAGACCCCTCCTGAAATCGTGCACGCCTTACTCGCAGTACGTGTTGTAACGTTTAGGCGTGCATCAGCGTACTGAGTACTCGTCATTCACAGCACCGTTATCACGTTTGCTTCCTCACATCCGGACAACTTTCTCCAAGTGACTTCACCCTCTTCCATAGGGTACGTCCCCGAGCTCAAGGTTCGATTTTCAGCTCAACAACTCTCCCGCAGTGCCTCACCGAGCCGATTGACGATCCGAGCAATATCTTTGGATGGCCTCACACGGGCGACGTCCTCCTGACAGGGTTCACTTGCATACGTGAGTGTCTTCCCCACGTCCGTCTCAATCTCTCTGCTCCTTGGCACTGCAGCTCACCACCCCGCTAACCACAGCCCCACACGGCGGCATGCACTCCCTGGCTCTAATGGGCATCTTCACAGCGGTGCCCAGTCCCGCAGTGGACACTCTGCCGACAATGCCAACCGCTCACCAGGACCGGCGGGACCCCCCGGACCCGCGGATTTTGGCTACTAACAGGTTGCTCGAGAATACGACACCGGTCGTGGTGCCACCGTCTGCCGACACGACATGGCCTATTGTGTGAAGCACATGCTCTAAAGGGGCACCTGGTTCATGTAGAAATTATTGCCAAGATGTTATCCTGATGTTGTATTGCATAATGTTATCCCGTAGCCATGAAACTATTCATGTGTGGAGTTTTCTTGACAGAAGACTTGCTAGAATCACTGTCCTCAGGCTGTTACGCGTCACGACCAGACTACGCATAGCGACTCGATTAAAAACGTGATATGTACTGTCCGTATTAACGACTGTTGGGTGAGCGACAATCCGTCTCCAAGTCAAAAGAAATCGTGAAATGTTATCAAAGTCAACGGCGAATCCTCCCCCCGACGAAACATTGTCGTGCCTCCCATCTACTGCAACTTGATGGTGACGGGCCAGCAGCTGGTGGAGTCGTACACTCCGCCATTGTCCGCGCTCGGCTTGTAAACGATGCTGTTCATATGTTCCTGATCTGGGCACACGAAGAACGACGAGGCGTCGCCGTTCGCGTACAGGATCGCACCACCGTACCCGCTGTCCGATGCCGGCTATAACGCATGTTCAGCACTGCAATGCGACAAGATAACAAAGCGAGCGTGGGTGCTTACCACGGCACAGTAGTCCGGCGAGGCAGCGGGAAGATTCTGTCGCAGCTGGTCCTGCGCGTACTCAAACGTGAGCGCCTTGCCAGCGGTGACGGGCATGTCGACTGCCGCCATATTCGGTTGGTTCGGGATGAGTGTCCCGTTCACGAGCGAGAGGTTCGGGAACGCGTCGGTGGTCTGCTCAGACTTTGTCTACAGGAGTCCCGGTCAGCACACCTTGTGGTACCACGGCACTCGGAACAAGAAGGGGCACTCACAGCGAGCACACAGATGCCCACTTGGCCGGTGGAGTCCTCAGTTTCCTGCATGACGACGAGCGGGACGGGAGTCGTCGAGCTGGCGTTGAACGCGGCGAGTGTGAAGTTGGACACACTCGACATCGCCGAGGCGCCTAGGCTTGCACAGGGGCTGGCTTGACGCGCGGTGGGCATGGCGAGCGCGGTGGCGGCAAGGACGAAAGGGAGCAGAGTGGATGCGAACATGGCGATTAGCACTGAAGAATATGAGGAATGTAGAAGATAGAAGATAGTGCTGATCGTTGGGAAAGTGAAACTTGGAATGGGTAGCTAGAATTGGAGTGCTGAGGGATTTGGACCCACCACCGACCATTTATACGTGAGCGGTATCATGGTAGAAGACCGCTCTAACACGGTCATGGAAACGCCGCTGTGAAATTATACAGAAAATTGTGCTGTTGCTCCATGCATGACGGGCATGTAGTACCGCCTGGTTCACCGCAGTGGCGAGATGACGTATCACGGACTCGCGCGGATAGACCTCGAGGTGTAGTTTGTCACGACACTCTCTGGCATGGACCAGGGATATGAGCCTCGGAATCGTCGCATGCAACAAAACGGCTTCTTCACCCAAACCTCATTGGGCCAACAGGCTGCAAGGTCGATGCTCATGTCTGGTTGGATGCAGAACTCCTGACGCCAAAGGAGGCTGGAGTGAATGAAGTCGGATGTCATTTCTCTCTTACGTCTGCGAGCTCAGATACTAGAAATTGCTACTCACCGTTACGTGGCATCGGGGCTCATTGCCTGGCGAAGTAATTGTTGCACGCTAATTTGAAACAAAATCAAATCGGTAAAAGATTCCCTGCTGACATTCCGAGCCGCAAGGATCAGCGAGTGGAAGGCGGGCACATCTTAGGCTGCGACGCCACGAGTATACTTGGGTCATAGCAGTTAGTGACTAGGGGGGGGACGAATCTAGATCTATGAATATGACGATCGGTGATTGGCGTCATGTGGCTGTCCATCCCGAGTCGAGTGCTCAGGCCTCAGGCCTCAGGCCATGTTCTTCAAGCGGAACGTCGGGCTTGAGCGCGCCCTGCAGGCCGCCACTGAAGCACGCGTGCTCATCAGGAGACTGGAGAATTTGTCGTTCATGTGTGCGGGACCAGCTCGAACGGGCGCGTGACAGATGTGACCAGACGCGTTGTGTGACATCAACGCAGACGCGACGAGGAGCAACGCGTTAGATGCATAGCACAACGAGCTGACGGTGTCTCCTATTGCAGAGCCCATATATACGTACGACGCAAGGGCGAATAGGTTCTGCTTTTGGTTTATATATCGGCCTACGGGTCACATAAGCTCACACTCACGAGTTTCGCCTCTCTCCTCCTCCTCGTATCCCATTTGTCTTCCGCACCGATAGAGCCGGGCCCGCGTCCCGGACGTGGGATAGGCGGTCCTACCAACGCATTCCGAGACCATGTACCGTAGGGCCGCGCGGATTTTACACGACATGTGCGGCGGAGACATCCTCCACACGGTATGTCGTGTTCTCCTGCACAGAATTTGCTTTGAACACCCCAGTCCCCATGCCAACTATCTCCCATCAGTGCCTGGCATGGAGGGCCAGACCTTGGCCCAGGCCCTCCATGTATCAGCCAATCACAGTGCAAGTAGGCCACTGGCCACATTGCCTTGCAGCATTTCCTCTGGTTTGGGGTCTATATGTAGCATGAGCTCAGGCACAGAAGGCAGTGTATATAGCAAAGTCAACTGACCTGAGTCATCATAGGCAAAGGGAGGGTTGTGGGATAAAGTGCACAAGTGGACTCACAGAACCTTAAGCAATCTTGCTTTCACCCCACCACCACCACCACCAAACAATGGCACAATTCCACGACGTCCCCCCCTCAGCGCTCGCCGCCAACTGGGACCCCGAGATCCTCGCCAACTACCTTGAAAGCAGCCGCAGCGCGCGCGACAGCGACGTCGAGTCCGCAATGTCCACCGACTCCGAGCACGACGCGCCGCCCTCCTCCCCACCCACCTCGAACGCGAGCGCCCCCATCGCCATGCGCGCGGCGGACATCGCGTCCGACGACGACGCGTTCAGCAGCGACGACGAGATCGCGACGGACAAGGAGCGCGCCACACAGCGCGCGCGCCGCGAGCTCGTCCTCGGCCGCCCCGCGCGCACCGTCGTCGGCGCCGGCTCGCGGGACCTCGTGGAGATGCACCTGGGATATATGCGCCAGCTCGACTGCGCCGACGAGGAGCTCGCGGAGCTCAGGGGCGTCCCGTACGAGGCACTTGTGCGCCGCGGGACGGTGTCGGGGTACACCGCGCCCGTGAAGCTGGACGGCGAGGTCGAGGCGGTTGTACAGGAGCTGCGGATGCGGTCGATGAAAGAGATCGCGGAGTCAGAGAGACCCGACCTCGTGCGTGGGCTGGTGCTTTTGGCGCAGGCGCAGTTTCGCAAGGAGCGGGAGATCAAGCGTTTGTATGGGCCGGGCCGAATCGATGACTCCCTCGGCGATGAGGACGAAGATTGATGTTATGCGTTACGATTGAGCTCTTTCCCCATGCATATGTTGTACAGTAACTAACTTATGTTTTACCATTCGTGCAAGAGAAGAACGTTCCAAGAACATTCGTAGGAGACGGCTGACTCGCCCGGGACATGATGAACACAAAACTCCATGATTATTAGTATGCTCTAGTCCGAATTCCATCGCTGCAGCACGACAAGAAGGAAAGTGAGATAACGACACGACATACGACCGAACACATTACTATTTCCTTTCTGCGACACTCCTTACGGCCGCGAGACCGCCGAGTGCGTCTGCACAAGGGCAGTCGCCAGCTCCACCTTGTGCTCGCGCATGATCTCTGCCATGCGCGCCTTCCGCTCATACAGGGGCATCTCCTCGGGCTTGAACGACGGGTCCTTGCGCACCGCCAGCTCCTCCACACTTCTAGAGAACTCCTGTGCAGGCACTCTCGGCGGCCACGGCACGCCGTCTGCGCGCAGCCCGTGCTCGTCAACACCGAACACCTCAATGCCATCCTCAAGCTCCGCCTCCGCCGCCGACTCCTTGAACGTCGCCTGCACCTCCTCAGCGCGCGAATACCATGCGCCCACGCCGACCTTGATGAGGCGGTTCTCGCGAGACAGCGGCTCAGCGAGGCCTTCGCCGCCAACTCCACGGCCACGCATGCCCGCAGCGAAGCGCACGCCAATGAGGCCACCACGCTCGCCGTGGAGGAGACGTCCGAGCCGGATTGCAAGGTCCTGCATGCGGTCCATGCGCATATTACGCATGCGCGTGGGGAAGGACGCGCGACACTTGCGGTCTTCGGCTGCAACACTAGCATAGAAAGGGAGACCACGCTCACGCGCACGGGCGAGGCGCGCGACGCTCAGCGCGAGCGGACGCGTTGAGAAGGTCATCGTGAGGAGTGGCCGCCAGAACGGCTGTACGCCAAGCGTAGGGAGGTACTGCGCGCGCAGGGCAAGCGTGGCTTCATCGGCCTCTGCGTCATTCAGAGCGTTCTCATGTTCCTCTTCAAAGGCGTCCTGTTTCTGAGCGACAGCGCTGGCGCTCTGTACTGGAGATGGAGGTGGAGTAGCGAGTAAGGCCGAGAGCATTTGGAACTGAGCCTGAGGTACCTCAGTCGCCTGCACGAATGCACTCGAGTGGAATCCTCTGTTGTTCTTGAGCTCAGGAACGTCTGTCCAGTGAATCTTGGGGGGACCCTCAGCAGGCTTCGACGCAGTAGGATGAAACTCGGTCTCCGGAGTCGGAGGCTCGAACCCGCTAGGGTGGCGGATTACGCCATCGTCACCCTCGACCTCGACCGGTATCTTTTCCTCGCGTGCTCTCGTGTGGGCGGCGAGATCCTCGCTGAGGATACCTGCACTGAGCTCAGTCATAAGCTCGCCTTCCTCCTCCTTCCGCTCCGAGATTGAATTGCGCTGCTTCTTTCGTTCGATGTAGAACGCAGGCACAACGGTGTCAGGATCATGAGACGGTGCAGTAGATCGCGCGGGCGTGTCCCACGATGATGTGGGTATCGTGGCGCGCTGCTGGTGAGTGGAAGACGCAGTACCACCTCGAGCAGAGGGTACCGCGGTGGGGGTTGGTGACTGTTCCGTGGTAGCTTTGTCGGAAAGAACCGATGCGGTATCGATAGACTCGCTGATTTTGCGCTTGATAAACGCTTCCTGCAGGGCCGGGTCGGCTGAGATTCGACCAGCGGCGACGTCAGTAGCGATGCGCTCGTCCCAAAGCTGCTTCACCGTAGACACAATCGAGCCTGGTTCATCTTCAGTCGCTGTCTTGGCGGCGACAGGATGGAATTCAGTCTCAGGTGTGGGCGGCTCGAATCCGCTGGGATGTCTGATTACGCCGTCAGGGCCCTTCACCTCCACGGGAATCTTCTCGTCGCGTGTTCTAGTGTGCGCAGCGACGTCCTCGCTGAGGATGCCAGCACTGAGCTCCGACATGAGCCCACCCTCCTCTTCCTTACGCTCGGAGATGGAGTCACGTTGCCGCTTGCGCTCGATGTAGTATGTCGGCACAACGTGGTCGTTGGCGTCCTGCGAAGGCTTGGGAGGACGGCTCCAGGAGGAACCCGTGATGGCAGTGCGATCTTTCGCCGAGGTAGACGGCTCGTCGGATTCGTCAGCCGAACGGCGAATAGAGAAGTGGAATGCGCGGCGCTGCAACGTAGACGCATTGGATTTGGATGTTGCATCGAGGAGATCAGTGGAAATAAACTGGTGCCCGCCAGTAGCACGTGCAGTGCTCGAATACCGACCAGCAGTAGGCTGAGCTGTGTGACCACTCTCCGGGAGCTCGACAACGTCGACGTCACCGTCCTCGAAGAGTTTGGCGATAACGTCCTCAGGACGCTCGCCCTTGTCCCACCAAACGGTTGGAGAGAACTTCTTCTTCGGTAACCATGGCCAGGACGCGTTGTCCATGGCTTCAAGGCTGGCGGCAGGACAGCGCGCGCTGTTGAACTTCTCCATGAGGGCGGGGAAGTCAGCCTCCTTGCAGACGCCAACTACATGCTCATAGGAGTCCACGCGACCTACGCCGTATTTGACAGGATGGCGAGACTCGAGGAGAAAGACGGTGTGAGGCTCATAGGCTGCGGAAGGCGGGGTCTCGTAGGACACGTTGTTGACATAAGGACCGCCCGGGAACCAATTTGAAGAGGCGAATTCGCGAGGCTGTGTAAACCCCGACATGTATCTGCGATTTAGAAATTAGCTACCTTGAACAGTAGAGCGAAAAAAGCATGCGAGGAAATAGACCGGAGTGATGTCACGTGAATTCCCATAACATCGCGGGGATTGCTGACTGACTGGTGGGTCTAGACAACCTTGTTTCGACAGTGGACACCCCCACAAACTGAGCAACACGTGTGGAAACGGACAGCTCCGAGCAAGACATGGATACTCGGTAGCCTTTTGGATTGCTGCGACACGACAGAACGAGAAGAGGACTTACGACCTGACCGGAGTGAGCGCAAGCGTGATATCTATGCGCTCGTCACGTTCTGCTTTGGCCATGCGACGCGCAAGTATCCGCACATCCTCTTCTGGGGAAGAGGCCCCGGGTGAGCCGTGGATGCGACCGTTGCGACCATGGGGACCTTTCGCCGCCGCTGCTGCCGCGGCCTTGGAGGAGGAGAAGTGCCTGGCAGATAGGTTCTTTGCGAGCTTAGAGCGGGGCAAGACCATGGTGCTGGGATATGGTGTGGAAAACACGGCAACGGCAGAAAATGTGAGAGTACATATACGCGCGTGTTGTTGCGTGTTTGGCACCTTCTGCTCCATGATGAAGTCAGGTTCGCGTGGCGGAGAGTTGCCATATCGGGAGTACTCGTCCAGGTTTTGGCGTCGTGCGTCCCTTTCCACTCCGGCTGCGCTGATTGACCGCGCACCGGCCTGCGCCAATCACCAGAACAGGGCAGGCCTTGCCCCGCCCCATGAAATCTCGGCTCCATTTCGGGGTGCCTTCTCGTCGTACCAACCTACCTTCAACTGTGCATGGATGCAGCTGCACCATCGCTCTATTTACCACATTCATTGCGCTTTTCAAATGTCCGTCCCTGTCGTGGCAGTACAGGGTGCACGGAACTTGAGCCGCGCGCTTTCCCGCGCAACTCTTCCTTCGAACTTCAGAACACCGTGCCGTGCCGGCGCCCTGTCCCTGGTCTAGTTCTCATAAATACTCACCGTCTTCACTCCCGCTGTGCAAGGTGTACACTCTTCTATACTTAAGTATGCCTCGGCGTAAGTATACTGGCTTCTTGATCTCCGCGAACCATGCTGATCAGGTTCAGAGAAATTGTCGGCATGACGCTGTGGTAGAATCTCAGGAAGGAATCGAACCAGCCATCCGGCGCGCCTGGCCCACGCTCGGTAGGTTCGGTCAACATAAGCCCGTCCACACCTTCGATTCGCCCTTTCTTATCTGGACTTTCATTCAGATCAGAAGCCCCTCAGTGCGCTCCGTGCTTGCCCACGCACATACCTTCTCCACCGCAGCCTCAATTGTTGTCAACAAGCTCGGGCTCTACTATGCTCCTCCATATAACAATCCACAGTGCGCACTGTCCATCTGTTCTTTGCTCTTTCCCAGTTACTTGTCCATGAACGGATCCAGGTCTCGAGCCAGTGTTCATCTCAGGGAAGACTCAGATATCCGTCGGAGGTCTGCCGTGGTCTCCCCCTCGCCGTCCTCACAGGCTTCACAATACCGGAAACACAGGTCCCCCGATTAAAGTGCTAATGAAGTAGCGAGATGCTCGCATCCGCCTCTCATTTTCACGTACATGATTGGTATACCTCGTGCACCGGTGTCTTGCCATCGAATTCACTCTGAACCGCGCCCTGTGCCCTGTTAGCGGTGCGATACAAAAGTTCCAATTCAACTAAAGTAGATACGCTCTCCTCAATGAATTGCTTCACGTACATAACCTCAAGCTTGTGTCTGCCATGTGTCGCATAACCAGCCGTACACCAGACTTGTCCGCAGTGCGTTGTTAAAGCGAACACCGCTGCCAACGACCGTGAGATGGGGATGGGGATACAGACTCAGGCCAACCACAAGAGGTAAAACCCAGGAACGCGAGGCATCTGACCATGAAAAGCATTCAAACACTCCGACGCCCTTCAAGCTTTAAGGGAAGCGAAAAGTAGCTGGGTGGAGATGACTCTTCAGCGTGTTCACGCGTTTTAATCACCTAATTGTTACATCCCGCACGCCATACATGCTTCTGAGGACGCAGCTAGTGGAGGCTTCGAATACGAACATTATTTGACATGGCCGAGGGATAGGCCGTACGCAGCAGACAATGCGATGAGGTCGAATGCGGTCTTGCGAGGGATACCCAGCTCAACCAGCTGTTGAGAATCGAAATGTGGATGCTGCAAACTATCAAGGACAACATCACAAAGATCGGTAATATATCCACGGCTAGCCAGACGTACGGAGAGGACCAAACGAGGGACGATTATCCACAACACACTGCCAAGTCAACAAAAAAGAGCGGACAAGTAACGGGGTATAGACGGGCACATATCAGGGATTTTGGCGGACAGAGTACATCCATGGGTACGAGGGTAAACGCTCTACCGCCTGTTGGTGCCGCGGCCGTAGCCGACCTGCAAGTTGTCGAGTTCGGCCTCGAGCGCCTTGATTGCGCTGTGGGCGAGCTCGAGGTCCTTGTTGAGGCGGTCTCGCTCTTGGATGAGCTGTCGAACCAGAAATCAATATACGAGATCGGCCCTTGGAGCAAGGATTGGTGCGCACATGCTGCTCCCACTGCCTGAACCGCGACTCCTCGGCCTTGACTTGCTCGGTGAAGCGCTTGCGAAGCTGCTCCTCCTCTTCCTTGAACTTGGGGTTCTCGAACTTGCGTGGCTTCTGCTCGCCGAACTTGCGCGTCTCCATCTGCGCCTGGCGATAGTTCTCGTAATGAAGCTCCTCGGTCGTCGAGATCAGATCGAGCATGTGCGTGCGAATCAACAGCGAGCGCAACTTGCGGAAGTCGCAGTGGTTCTCGTTCTCGACTGCACGAACCATCTCATCAGGACAGGAAGTCAATGCTAGCACGGGAAGAACAAACCTTCGGCAACACCCCAGAGATACTCGCGACCCTTCACGACACGACCATCAGGAGTGGTAACATCCTCTGTCGAACCGATGATGGAGAAGGGGATGGCCTCGGAGAGAATGCGCGCGTGTTCGGCACCTGCCTCGTCGTCAGGCTCAATGGGCGGTTGGTAGATACGGATGCCCTGCGCCTGGATGGTCTCCCGTATCTACACATGGATAATCTCTCAGTTCAGTGTTAAGCCCAGAGCAAACTCCACGTACACGCTGCTTGAACTGATACAGGTCATTCTGCGTCAGCGTGTCCGCCTTAGCAACGACAGGGATGAGGTTAACACGCGTCCCCAAACGCTTCATAATCTCAATGTCAAGCGGCTTCAGGCTGCAAAAATCAGTGTCAGTTATACAGCAAAAGGACGCTGATGCAAGATGCCAGCTCACGTATGTCCAGTGGGCCTGATAAAATACAAGCATGCATGCACCCTGAGGTCAATCTTGTCCTTGCGCTGAGGCTGCTGCTCCTGACGCATATACGCCTCGTGCTGGTCGTCGATGAAGTCGACAATGGGCGCCCACGAGTCGCGGTTGTTGACGTAGTCACCAAACCCGGGCGTGTCGATGACGGTGAGCTTCGTCTTGAACTGCTTCTCTTCGAGCTCAGCCTTGATGATCTCGACCTCAGTCAACTTGTCGAGTTGCTTATGGTGGCGGCGCGTGTAGTTCTTCGGCGGGGAGAGCTCGGTCGAGAAGAGCGTGTTGACGAGGGTCGTCTTCCCCAACCCGGACTCGCCTGATAAGTCATTTGAGCACTCTACATGATTTGTACACTCCCATCCGTAACACTGACCAACAACCATGATGGTGAAATGTGCACCATGCTTAGCAACGATCTTGTGCCGCTGTGGTTGGAAGACTGGTGAGAAAACTACACGTCTGCATATGCAGAAAAAACATACTTGGTTGGGGAGATTGGCAATGCCAATCCCATCAGACACATTAGGAGCAATCATTGCGGACGACATGGTGAAACTGGAAGGACAGACGAAGAGACGACCTGGTCAATTTCGCGAGCTGGCTTAGGCGAACGCCGCGAAGAAAGTATTTGTGTCTCTTTGTTCGCTGTGGCGTTTCCATCATACGACTTGCAGCGCTCGATCGTCGCCCGACAAGACTCATCCTCTAGGCTCTACAGTAACTTCGAGCTGGCATGGGCGGGCTCTTCATCTGTCGTTCTCCGATGATCACGACCGTTGGTTGGGGCGTAAAAATCTAGCATCTGTGCCGTGCCTTTATGCCTCAAACATTGTGTGAGTTTGTCTGCAGTTAGTACATCGATTCTCGATTGTACGGGATATCGGCTCAAACTAAGTTATTTGTACAAGGGCGAGTTACATTCAATCATTCTATCGTGTGTATCCGGAAACTGAACGTGAGTAGGCACACATGTCCGCGGACAGTCCTACGCTACTCCATGTACCATCAAATGTTTGTGCTACCATATAACGTCCAGTGTGGTATCCCTCTAGCCCGACGAATAAAGTGCAAGGGGGCGCATGCAGCTCCTGTCGTGGGCAGTCAGGTATTATGAAACGTATGAATCTCGTTTCACTCACCGTTCACCGCAGCGGAAACGATGCTGTAGGAATGCGGCTGCGTGCGGCAGGGCCTTCGACTGCGACGCGTAGCGGCATAGGCATCAAGTCGATGTTCGTTCTTTGCGCGGGTGCGCCTGTCGCGAGGAGTGCAGACGCGAGCACTAGTGCCAACACAAGTGTCATGAGGAGAGGGAAATGCATAGTATGAGTGTCGGAACTTGAGGTGAGCGAACGAGCGATGCAGGGCTGCCACTCGGATGGTCGTTCGACTGGGTGTCGAGGAGCGCGGTAAGCACGGTGCTATTCTCAACAGAACTCCTCGATTATATAGTGCGTTCATTGCCCTGCGCCAGGAGTAGCACCTTTTATCGCGCTCATGCATATGTTCTGCCGTGCACAGGAGCAATCAAGCGAGCGGAGCTCACTTGTGGTGAATAGTAGAGGAAGCGTCACCGGCGGATATGATCGGTGTGTAGCGCTGAGCGCATCCTTGCCTCATTCACTGTCGATGGCGCTGAACAAATACATAGCGGGTTGTGCGATAGCTTTTTGTGACATAGGCTTTCTCATATGGCGTTCCAACTTAAGAGACGACATACGACGAACTCGCTCGACGTGCGTTCTCTCCACTGTTATCGAAGTTCTGATACTCTCTTCCTAAGGACAATGGCATATCTCTCGCATAATCTCTGCGGCAGAGGATCCAGATTGACATCGCGGCGCAGTACCGCTACGTCATGTGGTTCGCATGATCTATTCGAGTCCGACTTTAAGCACGTTTTGTTACTCCTTCTACCTCTCAGCATGACACCCTGCGTTTCTCGGACTCTGTAATGCTTGTGCGTCTGGTCTTGGAAAAGTCTACCGGCAGGCTCTGGACAGAGCTCTTTATTCGCTGTGACAGTCAGCTCTTTTGCAGTATGCGGCTTTGGTGCGGGAGCAAGCGGATGCTGTCGGTTGTGGCGTTTGCGCTACTCGCAATGCCTTATCTTCCGCTGTTATGACCACTCTGCCCAAGCGCTGAGCGCTTGCGTGGTCTGTCATTTGCGTTCTATCTTGAAACCCATCAGAAGCACTGAAGTTGGATTGCAGATACAAATTGTTGCCAATATTCGCTGAGCCGAAGGTGCCACACCTATGGAGGGGATCGTTGTCACGGAAGATGCCGGTCGTTCACAACTTCCAGGAATCCGTATCCGCTCCATAAGGCAACAATTGTGATTTTCATAAGTCGCTGAACCTTATCGTATTCACCACATGAATGGGGCAGCTTTCGTTTCGGATAGGGCTGAGGGCTTCCGGGTTGCGATTGCATCCTTCGTGTCTTGCATGAAAATTTCTGCCAACATCGCATAGACTACAGATAGCCTGCAGTCCGGTATACTTGTGAGTGCGCGGCTGTAGGACTTTTATGTCGCGCCCTTCGATCCACTGTCCTTCTCCGCAACATGATGCGCAGTCATTAGAAGTCGGAGACCGCATTTCCGGATTATAACTAATAACTAAAGGAGACCTAACAGCGAGTCAAGTCGTGCTATGAACTGTTGGCTAGGTTCGCTTTTTTATGACTTCTGTCCGAAATGCTGTTTACGTACACCTGTATATCCTCAAGGACAAATATCATGGTCCCATGTCGCCTTCAGTTATTATATGTGCGTACATTTCGCACTTTGCACTCCATAACAAACATACCTAGCATGCGCCGGGCGGCTAGAGAAATGGAACCTAACGCCACGCTTCCCTCTCACCCATCCTGCGAGTGGCATCGGCCACTTGGCTGCTTCCCAATGCGACGACTCGCTGGGGTGGAGACAGTAGAGCGCTCAAGCTCTACGAGGCACACCTTATAAGACCTGGAAATGGTTTTTCTTCAGCAGCCAGCCAACCCCCACTCGTCCACACAATCAGCACAACCCACTCATCGCTCGCGTTCTCCGACAACGATGTCCCGTATCTTCCGCACCACCGTCGCCCTTGTCTTGCCGTTCGCATGCATGTTCGCTATCCCTGCTCTCGCGCAGAACGCCCCCGACAGCTCGCAATGCCTCGGCCCCGTGCAGTGCTGCGACATGACGTACCCCTCGGACTCGTACGAGGCAAAGGTCATAATGAAGGCATTCAAGATCGACGAGTCATCCGCCCCCAAGGGCGTCATCGCCATGGCCTGCAATGTCGGAGGCGGGAGCACATGGTAAGCCTCGAGTGGCATGTACCGTGTGCTTTGATGCTGAAGAGTGCTCGCGTGTATAGCCAGGGAATTCCTGTGTGCTGCGACGATGACTACATGGGTGAGTCTGCTGTCGTTCGACTCGGACAAGCTTTGGTTGCTGACTCGCCGATTTACCCTTGCGTGCGTTGTAGGTCTCCGAATCCTCGGTTTTGGTTGCGAGCCCGTCTGAGTCCCCGTTGGCCTGTAGGCCGTATTTACTTTTTGATATCTGGTTCGTTAATCTGGTGGGTCGTTGCAGCCCTTCATTATGTTGCAACCACTCATCTGTATACGTCTAGATCCCTCCCCATCTGTTCTTCGCAAGATGCGCTTCGCCTGCGTCATAACTCCCCATATCTTGACTGATTCCGATTATGATAATTTTGATTCAAGTACTTTCCCGTAGTATTATATGCCGCAGAACACATATGTATGTGCTCGGCAGTCTGTAGTACTCTCCAGTGTCCATTTTACATTGATGCATATTGATGGCGTTGTCAGACTTCGATCGTCTCCGTTTGAACGACTGTTTCCTGAATCATTCCTCACAACTCCAAAGGCTTGTGCTACAGTGCGCTACATTATACACCTCCACCGTAATGCCGTCACCGTCGTAGGCTGATCAAGGACGCTGTAAAAATTTCCGCAGAATATGACGCGAAGTCTCCTTATATGAAGGAACGACGATCTTCCTCATACATACTAAGGCTGGAATCGAGCCTAGACGCGAAGGTGCACATGCTGATCATGCGACATCACCGTTCTAGGTTCGTCAAACACTCAGTTCGAATTTTATGCAATCCCCACCGTCGACTGCACCTTTATATGGCTACACTATATACCGCCAAACGACTCGGAAACTGATGCTGCTGCTGCATACCAGTGCACTGGCATAGCTGGTGCGGTTTATTCTCTCTCAGGCTTCGGATTGTCTCAAGTTCTGCTGTGATCGGCATTCGGCACGCCATATACTAGTACTGACTCCACGTTGGTCCGAGATATAATAATTCAGCGCTTCTCCTGGGAGACACACACTTTCCAGTGATGGGCGTTAGTCTCGCGGCTCCGCCGTCGCACCACTCTTGGCTGATCTGGCGGCCGGGTGCCTTTGTGGCTGCAGTGGCAGGCTAGTATGATTTCGACTCTGCAGATCCGATTCTCGACTAGTACCGGTCTATGCCATCTGGCGTCAACTGGTGTTCCATGCACATGTCAAGGTGCCCTGAAAGGCCTAGTCTTTGGGGTCGGAAGAATCTGCTGCGTTGTACCGACGGATTCTGCGGCGACACTACAAGGAAATATGCGGACAACAGCGTACGAATATTTTGAAGTGTATACGGTAAACAAGTACGGATTTCTAAGTTGCCATTTTCCCCCAGCCGGTACTACCCTGACGACCATACTGTCCGCTCTAAGCGGGCAGTGGCCGCCCACAGAGCCTGAGGCACGAGTGCGCGGACCTAGACGGTGACGATGACACAAAAAGACAGAGCTGGCGATCACACCGCGAATGGTAACTGCAAATCACACGGTGAAATCAGTCTAGCGCACGGGGGCATGCAGGAGAAAGGCGCGCACCGAACGACGAGGATTAAGATGCAGATTAAGATACCAAGAGACTCGCGGCGCGGCGCGTTCAAAGGGAGATGTCAACGGGGACGGAGATGCAGCCGATGTTGACAGGGCCATTGAAGGGCTTGCCGGAGCAGCACAAGGGCATGCTGTCTTTGGTGCTGGACACAAGAAAGGAAGGAAAGCACAGACACGTGAGCTGGTGATTGTGCATAGACTTGGACGCGACTGACCAGCTGCTGCCACTGACGCAGCGCATAGCGATGTTCCCGGCGGGGAGGCGCGCGACGTCGATGTTGAGCATGTTGATGAGGAAAGTTCCGTTGTGCGAGTCGTACGAGAACATTTGGTCGCAGCACTGGATCGGGCCGGCTGAGCACGGACTGGTGGAGCCCTGGGGGAGGGCGAGGACGGAAAGGGCGAGGACAAGGAGGGTGAGGATGAAGGTGAACATGGTTATTATTGGGTGGGTGGCGGGTGGGCGGTGAGAGGTGGGGTGAGAGGTGGGGTGAGTGAAGTGTGGAAGGAGTGACTAGTGAACGACGTTCGACTGGAGACGGTAGATGTGAAAAGGGGGCTTATATAGATATAGGTCGTGCCTTGAAGGGGTAGACAAGTCTTGCAAGATACTGGCATGTTGTGATCAGACGATAGCTAGAGGCAGGCAGTTTGGCAGGTTGGGGTGATGAGGCGGAGGAGACACTGGCATTAAGCGAGGATCATTGCCGCTTGTCGAAGATACTACGCATCCGGATTGGATAGACAGTGCTTATGGCGGACTCAGGGCGGGGATCAAATAAAATCATTTGAGGTTTAAGCGTGAAGACCGCGATCCTGACGGACAAGAAGCATGGTTTGGATAGACAGTACTCATGGCGAGGTGCCGGAGATCAGATAGAATCGCCTAAAGACCGCGATGCTGACGGACAATATCTGGCAAGTTTTGCAGAAGCTGACAAGGATGCTCAACGAAATTATGCGAGCTGGAACCAGAGCCGAGGAGTAGACTATGGCAAGGTCGAGGCGAAGCGGCGGAGCGCCCATTTGATCGAGATCGGGACATTGGATCGCGCGAATATCCTCGGTGGGTGTGCGCGTGGATGCACTGGGAGTGGCACTGGGGCACGCGTTGGCGACCAACTCAACGCCACTTGACGGACGTCTGTCGTGTTGATTCGAAACACGCCACACTGCTCGCTCAACGCAGGCGATCCAGCGCAGCCACTTGTGCTCGGCTCGGCCTCTTGCCTGTCATCCATCGACCCTACGCGTTCCTGTCTCGCTCACTTGGCCGTGCTCCCATAAATACCGCGACGCCCATGCCTCACTCCCCATCGAACGCTTTCCTGCCTTCGGTCCGTCCCCTCCGCTCTTTGCCTAGACCCCAACGTCCCACACAATGCTCCTCAGCACGCCTTCTCTTTCTCCTCGCCTCACTGCCTCGTGGTTGCTGCCCCCCAACCCCTCAAGCGGACTGCTCCGAGTCATGAGCCAGTCGTCCCTGCTTCTTCCCCTTCCATCTCGTCCCCGCAGTGGTCTTCCCCGTCCCCCACCCTCACTAGCCCGTACACCTCCAGTCCCGTCCCCACCGGCGTTCCTCCCTACTCCTCAACCAGTGTAGAGCCGTCTTCGTCTCCGACCTTGTGGGGCTCCTCCATCTCGCCTTCCGGAACCCCTTCCACTCCGCCCTCCTGGCCTACTTCTTCTTCCCCCTCTGAGCCTTCTTCCTCTCCCGCCTCTGAGCCCTCTTCCTCTCCCGCCTCTGGACCCTCTTCTTCCGCCATCTTGGCGCCCTCGTCCCCCTCTGCCTCCGAGCCCTCGTCCTCCCCGACCAGCAGCTCCGCATCCTACCCAACCATTGAGCCGTCGTCTTCGACCTTTGGGCCCTCCTCATCCGTCCCGACCGTCTCGTCGTTTAGTTCAGCCAGTGAGCCGTCCTCTGATCCGACTGCGCAGCCCTCCGAGTCTTCCGAACCCTCGTCGTACCCGACTGTGTCACCGTCGCTAATCCCGATCGTCCCGCCGTCGTCCGTTCCCTCGTCCTCAATCTTGCCGTCGTCCGGCCTGCCGGTGTCCAGCTCCCCGTCGTCGGTCCCGGCATCCTCGATCGCGCCGTCGTCCACCCTGTCGCCGTCCAGCCCGCCGTCGTCTGCCTCTCATCGTCCATGTTACCGCCGTCTGGCCTCCCATCGTCCATCTTGCCTTCATCCGTCATGCCGTCCAACCCAACCACTGAGCCGACTTCCTACCCTTCCATCATGTCCACCGCCTCAGAACCCTCGAACTCCCCGTCGGAAACCGCGTCTGCCCTTCCCACAGAGTCGTATCCTGCGTCCTCGTCTGCGATGACCGCATCTCCCGCACCCTCGAGCACGTACTCCCCGTCGGAAACCGCGTCTGCTCTTCCCACAGAGTCGTACCCTGCCTCTTCGTCCGTGGCCGCATCCCCCGCACCCTCGAGCACTACTGCCCCCGGCTCTGGTAGCTCCCCCTCGCAGGGGCAGTGCAGCACCGGCCCGATGCAGTGTTGCAACAGCGTGCAGGAACCATCGAGCGAGAATGCACAGAAGCTGGCTGGGCTCCTCAATATCGTCCTCGACTCCGCCCCCGGCAACGTTGGCGTCGGATGCTCCGCCTTAGTCGGTGGGAGCGGCTGGTAGGTCTCACTTTGCTCCGGCGGCATGCGCACGCTCACGCATCCGGTGTTTTCAGCTCCTCGACGCCGGTCTGCTGCAGCAACAACCAGTACAGTGAGCACTCATTTATTGGACGGGTCGTCTGCACCCTGCTGACGTGCTTTACCAGACGGCCTCGTCAACGTCGGCTGCGTGCCGATCGTGGTGAATTTGTAGTGTCGTTGGTCCGTTGAGTGCCGGAGTGCCTCGTTGAATCCGTCGAATGTGCTCTTTGGAACGTGCATTGCACACAGTGGTATCGTATTTCCCAAAACATGCGTAGATTAATCCAACACAGCTTTCGTCTGTCCGTCGCTCTTTTGTTTATGGTACATCGCGTTCGCGTGTAATATTGATGATGCTTCAGTTTGAGCATGTGTCTCTGGCGAGGCACATCGAGCCTATACCCTGTCTAAACAATGGAGTCCCGTTTTCTGACAGAGAAATTCAATCCGATGCATATGATACCCAAGGATGGTAGGATCTCAATGCTTTCAAAAGGAGATTTGAGGCCTGTCATAACAAATGGCCTCCCGCAGGCAGACCAACCACCGCAACGAATCGCCAAGACACGGGGCCTTTTTGAGACCAGCACCAATGCAAAACCCTACCATCACCGGTTCATATCATCCGGGCATGAACGCGGCACATGGCCATGACAATACATAAGACAACACCATCACAGCAAGCCACTACTTACAGACGTACCGTCTACGAAAGCGCCACACCAAACCCCGACCCCGGCCCGCAGCTCGCACCGTACCATCTACGCCGGCGGCGCGCCCTCCCCGCCCTCCCCACCTTCGTCGACCTCAAATGCGCAGCAGAACGTGTCGCGGTCGAGCAGGACGAGCCCGCGCCCGTCCGGCGCCCACCGCAGCGCCCGCGCGTCGAACCGCTCTGCAGCGCACACAGAACAGAACAGAACAGACCCGTCAGCGCCCCACGCACGCACGACAGACAGACACGCAGCACGCACTCGCAGGGACGCCGACGCACTCCGCCAGCTCCTCCTGCGCCCCGTCCTGCTCCGCCCACTCGTCGCTCCACAGGTACACCCCGCCCGCGCCGCAGCACAGCGCGAGGCTCCCGCGCCGCACGGGGTTCCACGCCGCGCACGCGACGGGCCGCGCGTGCTGCAGCACCGTGCGCAGGCGCGGCTGCAGCGCGGGCGCGGGCGCGGGCGCGGTGGGGGAGGGGAAGTCGAAGAGGTGCACGGCCGCGGGCGCGCCGGCGAAGCGCACGAGGAGGAGCGTGCCGTCTGTGTTGAAGGCGAGCGGGGCGGGCGCGCTGGGCGCGGCGAGGGGGGGCGGCTTCGTGCGGTCGGGCGCGCGCGGGAGCGCAAGGCTCAGGGGGGTCTGGAGGCGCTCGTCTGGGGCCGGGCGTCAGGCGTCGGGCGTCAGGCGTCAGGCATGGACAGCGGGCTGCGGGTGGCTGCGGGAGGAGGGACGCACAGGAGAGGAAGCCGCGCCCGTGCGTTGCCGCGAGCCAGTCGTCGGGCTCGCGCCAGACGATCTGCGTGTGTCAGGGTGGGTGTGCGCGCGGGGGAGGAGAGGGACGCACTGCGCGCGTGGGGACGCGTGCCTGCAGCTCGAGCGTCGCGATGGGGCCCCATGTGAGGCTCTCGAGTATGTGGACCTGCACTGCGTCAGTATTCTACGGGGGCAGTGTGGATGCGCGCGCACCTTGTCGTCGTAGCCCATGACGGCGAGGAAGAGGCCGGACGGGTGCCAGACGGCTGCGCGCACGCCGAAGCCGGGGTCCGCGTCGCCTGTGGGTGCGAACGTGCCGAGGAGCGTGCCCGCGAGCGAGAGGACGTGTAATTTGTGCTAGGCGGAGCCTCAGCGTCGCTCGTCCTTTTTTTTCTGTCCGGTGTTATGCGGGTAGGGGGAACGGGGACGCACCTCGAGAGGGCCCTCCCACACAGCGACATGCGTGCCGGTTGGAGAGAGCGCGAGCGCAGCAAGGGATGCGGTTGGGAGAGGAAAATGCTGTGGATTTGTCAGCTAAATTCGGAAACAGGACATACAATTGAAGACGAACTCGGACGAGGCGTAAGCCGGCGGTGGCGTCGTATACGCCGAGCGTGTCGCGCGACTTGTGGCGCTCAGCGAGAAGGAAGTAATGGCCGTCTGCACGCCATGCGTGTCCTGCGGATCACTTTATGACATGCAGCAATGGAGAGGCGCGGCACGAACGCACCACGCTCGGGTTGGGCGGGAAACTGGATGTAAGTCGCAGTGCCCGTTACTAATGACCAGACCGTAACACGCAACTATGTAAACGCGGAGTGGGACGGCATCATGTACAGGAGAAAATAGCAGCGGAGCGTACACGGGCGCACGTACCCCCCACTCGGAGAAACAGACAACGGAGCGGCCATCGGGCGCCCACTCGGCATTGACGAGACCCTCCGCGCCGGCGTCGATGCGCGCGCGCCATGTCTCGTCACGCATCTTGAACACCTCGACGACGCCGCGCCGTGCGCATGCGCCGAGCACATGCTCGGCGTCGCACGACCAGGCTGCATGTGTGATATTACATGTTTCGCCTGTGGTGCCACCTGGATTTTGTGGCTTGGACGTAGAGGTTGATTTGCCAGATGGAGCCTGGGTCTGAGAGAGCGCACCGGCGGTAGGGGCGGGATTTGGGTCGAGGGCCCAGGAACGGGCGATCTGGAAGGAGTCAGCGCGGCGGACGACGAGGCGGTCTTGGATGGCGGTGAGGAGAAAGTGGGTGCCAGGAGAGAAGGCAACGAGAGAGGCGGACTGTTTGTAGATCTCGGTGAAGTCCATGGCGGTGCCCGACGGCGTGCACGACGAGCTCGGGCAGGATGGCGACGTTGAGCGCGTCGGGGACGCGTACACAATCATGCCACACAACGCGCCTCGTCAGATCCCGGCCCGCTATGTCCGTCGCGCAGCTCATGCAGCAACATGAACCACGGTCTGTAGCCGTATATGTATCCTAGGATTCCTATTTCCGTTCTCCGTCTTCAACGTATTAGATGTCTATACTCAGCGCACCCTGCCCACACAGCCTGAGGGCCACTGTTTGGGAGCTAGCGGTACCGAGGTCTGCTCTTCTCTACTTGCGAGTCTACTGAATACTAAGCTTGACCAGAAAATGACTGTCGCGCCGCGTTTGATGAACGGAAAGCGGCCAGAAGCCGAGGCTTCCCGTGTACCACTGTCGACTCAGTTTCCGATTGCCCTCAATAGTGAGGCCGTTCTTAATCATCCTGGCAGTTTTGTGTGCTCGGTTTCTGTCCAGCGGATGAGATCCCAAACATCGCAGTAATTATGTGTAGGTTCCGGTCACCGCCCTTCACACATCTCGCGAGATTATCACAAGCCATGAGTGTCCTGACGACCAGTTTCTTGGACCACATACCCATCTGCGATGGCACGGATATCGCGGCTTGCTGCCGGTGAGTGTCCCTCCCGTGGAAAGCCCATACCATATACGTTTATTATACACAACACTGACGTCAGGCATCCATCTAAGCTATGTCTGCGCCTCAAGCTCACTTGTCCTCCTCAACGTCGCACGTGGGCCCGTTGTCAGGAGCCTGGACAGACTCTCACCTACCCCTCAGCCCGTCTCGAAGCGCTGCATGTCCCTTGTTCCCCATGTGCCGATTTGGCCTGCATGATACGTCTGTAGTGAGCTGGATATCCAACCTTGGCCGTGCCGCTTGAACGCTTCCTGGTGTTCAGATGCTTTTTAGTGAGATATCCGGAAAAGACGGACGTATATGCGAATATCTCGAGCATTAACATCATCCGTCTAGCCCTTCCAAATCCGTGAAACGTACCCGTCCAAACCCGTACATGGCACTGCCCAGCGTCTATCATGGCCCAGACGCGCACGCTGGACGCGTTCCACGGGCGCCGCCCGACCATCGGTTCTATCCCGACAAGGTGCGTGGGACATCCACATCACAATCAGCCCTTGGATTCCGGTGCAGATCGAACGTACGGAGAAGTGTGATGTCCAGACCGGGCTAGTGGTTCTCCACCAGACGCTCAGACACGGTGATCTCGTTCAATTTCTTGCAATCTTTCCGGATCCAGGAGTCAACCTGCTGGATTACAGAACCTGTGAAAGATGCTGCCACGGAGTGGTTACTCCATTTCATCCCTTAAGCGCTCGTCAGTCCGCTTACGCTCAGATGCTGAGTGCATGGCGATGTCTGCGGGGAGTTCACGGTAATGTTCCCTAAGCTGATGTGGCACTGACGGATACAAAGGCCAGAGCCGCGCACCATCACAGGGTTATAGAATCCCCTGTTTTTGTTCCATCTCATGTCCGCTTCAGTAGTGGTCGACCTTCGTGCGCCTGGGAGTCCTATAGCCGAAATTCTAGAGACATCGTCACAGACCTCTACAATCCACGATGGGGACGACGTGAACTCGGAGTTCGAGCGCGAGGTGTACGGTCCACAGCTCGCCGACAAGGAACAGGACCAGTTCGAGGTCACCATTTCCAGAGAGGACCCCGCGCATCCCCACAATTGGCCCACTCTCAAGAAGGTGTACATCACAATCCTCGGGAGCCTTCTTGTCTTCAATGCGTGAGCAGCTCGTGACCGTCTCGTGACCGTCTCGTGTAATTGACCACATACCTTTGCACTACCAGGACATTCGCGAGCTCTTTGCCGTCAGGTCAGGTCCCCGCGATGATGGAGTACTTCACCTTCAGCAGGGAAGTGGCCACCCTCACGATATCGCTCTTCGTCGCGGGCTACTGTGTCGGACCTCTCGTGTGGGGACCGCTCTCGGAGCAATACGGCCGCAAAGCCGTCTTCGTTGGCACATTCTTTCCATATGTGTGCTTCCAGATCGGTTGTGCGCTCTCCAAGAACACCGGGTCGATTCTCATCTTCCGCTTTATTGGCGGTACGTTCGCCGCCTGTCCACTGGCCAATTCCGGGTAAGTCTCTGAACATACCATCTTAGTTGAGTTCTCCAGACTGATGCTGGCCGACATTGCCGCTATTAGCGCGCTCTTGTCGGATATATGGGATCCGGGCGCGCGGGGAAAGGCCATGGCATTTTTTACGCTGGCTCCGTTCGCGGGCCCGACACTCGCGCCGATATGCAGTGGCTGGATGGCAGTGGCTGGGGTATCGTGGCGCTGGAACTTTTGGCTGCTCACCTGTTTCACGGGCGCATTCCTAGCTCTTATCGTTCTGACGCTTCCCGAGACCTACCTGTGCGTCCGCACCATTGTAGAGCGTGGCATGTACTTGACCAATGTGCACTGTACAGGCCCATTTTGACCGTACGCCGTGCGCAGCAGAAACGGAAGGAGACGGGGGATAGCAGGTACTGGGCGCCCATGGAGCGCAACGAGCTGCCGCTCAAGGCGCGCATTCAGACAACCCTGGGACGGCCGTTCAAGATGCTCTTTCAAGAACCCATGTTGCTTGCCATTTGCTTCTACATGAGCGTGAGTGGGGAGGAGAACGGAATTGATCAATGCACGCTCATCTCCGCCCCTCAGTTCGTTTATGGTGTCCTGTACCTGCTCCTCGAAGCCTATCCCATCGTGTTCACCATCGGCCACGGTTTCAACGCTGGCGTTACCGGTTTAATGTTCCTGCCAATTTTCCTGGGCGGTGTCGCTGCGGTGTTGATGTACCTCTTCATCTTCAACCCACGGTACGAGCGGAAGATGGCTGAGTGCGCGCCGCACCCGGTCCCGCCAGAGGCACGCCTGGAAATCGCGATGTGGGCGGCGCCCGTCCTCGTGATCTCATTCTTCTGGTTCGGCTGGACGTCGTACCCCAGGATCAGCTTCTGGGCACCGATGATGGCCGGGGCGCCGCTCGGCTGGGCCACGATCTGCATTTTCCTCGCGTTCTTCAACTACATGGTCGATGCGTACCTCTTCGTCGCTGCCAGCGCGCTCTCGGTGAACACGGTCACGCGCTCGTGCTTCGGCGCGGGCTTTCCGCTGTTCGCGACGCAGATGTACGACACCCTCGACCCGCGTTGGGCTTCGACGCTCCTTGGGTGCATCGCGGTCGTCCTCGGACCGATCCCCTTTGTACTGAACCACTTGGGACCTACCCTCCGGCGCCGCTCGAAGTACGCACCATCGGGCCCTGCGCCACTGAAGGTGGTGGAGGTCGCGGACAGCGTGTGAACGCGAGCGTTGTCTGTCCTCTGGGGCCTTCGTGGGCTTGGTATAATCACCACCGTGTTCAGGCTCTATCCCACACACACACAGCCTCCATCCCTCTAATCTTCGCTCCCTTTTTATTGTAGTCACGTAGACGGGCCTCTGTAGGGTAAAGTTCGGACCCCGCTGTAGACTGTAGCATAATTGCCGAACGTCATTCGCTGTTAAGGAAGGAAATACTACACATAATATTTATACTCACTTACATAGAGATCCGGCTGTAGAGCTCTGCCAGCGAGCAAATGCCGCCAGGCAATTGCATAGAGTTTGGTGGCTGTACCTGGCGATCGTCGTACTTCTTTTAGGCGATCCGGAATTTGGAATGCCGGCGGAGACGAAAACACCGACGAGAACTAACTCAGATCGTTATCTCGGCTTCAAATCTTGGTCTTTCAAATTTGCACCCTGGATCAGTTTGACAGTGTCCTCACTAGAAGATTTACAAAGGAAATAGCATGTATAAAGCACTCCTGTTTAGATTGAAGGGACGGGAACTGTCGCATCTCCAAGTCTTTCGCCTTTGGTAGCAATGTCTGAACGGCCTACATCCGAGAAGATCCAGGACTTCGATAAGCTTCGACCTGCAACATGACCCGCAAATCTGTCAGTCACATGTACGGCCGGCGCCGCTTTTGAGTCCTGTTGGATTGCGCGAGATCAGCATATACATAAGTAGAATGGGTTAAGACGATGCGTTGCGACGATGTGTAAGTATGAGGACACGAAAACAGCAAACAATACTCCATCCGCGGAGATATATATATATGACGTACAGCAAGGGTCCCCAATAAACATACCCAAACCTTTAGAAGTTACGCTCGGATTCCGTCTCACGGAGCGCGAGCATAATCCTTGATCAAGGAAACCACCTTCTCGAACACCCGGTCCTTGTCCATGGCTTGAAATAAATTCGTAGTCTCCGCAAAAAGCCTGAGCAAATCGTGGATCTCCCGCTTTTCGTTCGACGCGTCAAAGTCGTCCAGCACCTTGTCCACAGTAATTCGCGACAGTGGCTCGCTGTCCGACGGGCGTGCCAGCTCAAACAGCCTCTGCATCACAATTGCAAGGTCAACAATATATGCCATGAGGGAGCGCAGCGTGCCCGGGCTATGGAGGGCAAGCCGTCAACGCGATGTTTACAAGGACGATGGCGGGATAGCAGGGCACGCACGTCGCTTTGTACACGTCGTATAGCCACTTCGCAACGATGACGCCCACTACAATAGGTGCAACAATGAGAGCCTCCGGGTGGCCAATGTCCGCAGCCAGCTCCACGACATCGCCCACTCTCGCTGCGATGTTGGACCTGCAACGGACATCAGCACGTACAAACATCATGATGGAGGGGCTGCATTACATGCCCAGCTCTGCATTCGGGCTCGCGGCATTCCGATCGATGAGATCCTCTATAACCTTGTAAAAGCGGATCTTGAAAGGGTCTGAGCCGAGATACTAGATAAACGGACAGGTCGTTGACATTAGCCCGAAACCACTCTGCACAGCCTTTCGCGCCCACCTCCCCCACGTCTCCGCTGAAGTTCCACACGATGACAATGTCCGTGTGCAATGCGTCAAGGCACGCCTTGAGTGTCTTCCCGAAGAAGTTCGCGCTGGATGCAAGTCCCCGCCAGTACTCTGCAGAAGCGTGAGCCTGTGTATGGAGCACCTGCGCGTTATGCAGCGCACGTACTCTGGCGTCCGACACTGCACGATCACACGATAAGTATCCCAACTACAACACCGTGCAAAGGACCTGGATATGCAGACCAACTCACTCGATCGAAGCGTCGATCTTGGACTGTAGGTCGACGCCCTGCGCAGTGGCGAACATGACCTCGGTAGCGTTCAGGCCTTCCTCTGGCTCCTGAGCAAAAGGCGTCACACTGGACTTCGACGATGCCCGCCGAAAAACGTCGAGGAAGGTGGACTTGCTACGCAAGGTGTGAGAAGCGTGAGGACCAAACCGCATCTGATCCATAGTGATTTGGATGAGATTTGTCAATGTGTCTTCATAGCCAACCTGATCTAGACATGCGCCACTAGTCAGTCAGTACATACTAGATGTCTTGCACGAGCGGATAACTCACTCGAGACCCTTAGATGCGGGGGGACACGGCCCCTTAATCTCGCTTTAAGCTTCTTGGTGCAGACATCCTTATAGATGATGTCTGCGTCCTCCTTCGCCTTCTTTGTCAGCTTGGTACCATTCATTGCGCGGTCTCCTTTCATCAGCGATCCCTCCACCCTCGCGACCAGCTCGTCGAACCGTGTGAAGACGACAATGATCGGAACTGGCGCACGGGCCCATCGTCACAACCATATACAAGGACGATGCAATGGGACACTGCGCACCATTACCTCGGTCGATGTCGAATATCTTCTCATCTCCCGTCTCGAACACTCGCCCACCCGCAAAGGGGGTGCTTATGCACAACCTATGGAACACGTACGCTGGTCACCCACGATGCGAAGCACACAGCGGCACTAGCGGCACACCATATCGCATGAAGCTTCTTGCTGACGTCTGTCTCCTGGGTCCGCCACTTTATGAATTCCTCCAGTATCCTGAAATTCTCGACCTCGCCTGGCTCGTACCCCTGCGAGTCGTGCAGCACGAAGCGCTGATTACTCTCCGACGTGATCTCATCCTCGATGGACGAGATACCGCGCTGATGCTCAGACACGTTCTACGCCGCATACACCCACATGTCAGACGCGTGCTACAGCCGCGCACACATACGGGAATGAAGACGCACCGCGAGCGTGCACTTGAACGCCGCGTTGATCAGTGAGGACTTGCCCACGCCGGACTGCAGGGCGAGACGGAGATGAAGTACAGGAGGCACCAGGGGGGATCACAACAGACCTTCCCCACGACGAGGACACGAAACCTGTCTGTCGTTCGTAAGCAGTCCGGGTCCCCGTAGATCGTCGGCTCACTTTGGGCAGTCGTCCATGACGCGGTTCATGGTGGGCGTGAGCGGAACATCGCGGAGAGTGGGCGATACCGAGTCGCTAGCGTCGCTGAGGGAGGGTGGAAACATGGACATGATTCTACCCAGTTCTACCCTACTGGGTGGATGTTGAGCTGAGCGTGGGTCGGATCATGGATGACTGTGAGCGCTCGTCCGCGCTTGATGTGCGCTTGACGCCCAATCGCGGCCTGAGGGTGGAGAAGGAAACACGGGAGGCGGGGGCCCTGTTAGAGCCCCGAACATCAGGCAAATACTTGATAATACATTGTTACTATTTTTTCGAATGTTTAGGCCCGGTATATTTCCCAAAACAGGCTTATTCTCGCGATCTGATTGGCTGAGGATGGGTATTCGGAAGACTGTCACCGGCCTAAACATTCGAAACAATAGTAACAATGTAACATCGAATGATTACAACATGTTCAACGCCCTAATAGACACCTCCGCCTCCCGTGAAAGCTTTCGGCGTAGGCGTGCGGGGAGGTTTGCGAAGAGACGGTGCGAACCGTTCGGAGAACGAGGTACACACGCATGGGTCCGCGAACTGAGCGCGCTCCTTCGCTGCAGCAAGCCGCAGGCTGCAGAGTCCCAGCCGTTGCTGTGTACGTGAACGGTGAAACGGGACGTTCACTCTCAGCGGCCCTGCAGGCTGCAGCGGTCGCCGTACTAATGCTATGTATCTGACTATTGCAGATCTGGCTTACTAAGCGTCTCGCAGGCCTTGTCTGATCCTCTGTCTCCCACACCCACATGTACAGCCATGTTCGTCAGCTTCAATCAATTATTGGACTACAGGGAGAAGATACGAGCCTATGTGCACAGCGACCTCGGATATAAAGGGTCGTCACTTGAAGTACAAAAGTACTTCCTGGTTAGCACTTCCTCGGATTGGTCCACAAGATGCAGGCTGACCATGACACAGACCTGTCGCCAGTACATACCTCAATGTCGCAATCCGTGGCAGAAAGGATGTCGAAAACTTTCAGTGGCCCTCGACCAACCTCGACCTCGATATGGAAAGTATGCTGAATGCACAAAGGGTCCCAGAGGTCATGGAGCCAGCGAGCCTCGGGAAAAGTACGGCCGGGACGAGGACAGGCGAGATGAGTGTGAGCGGGACGAGTGTGGGTGGGACGAGCGCGGGCGGGACGAGCGCGGGTGTGGAGAGAGAAAGCACGCACAAGAACCACCCGCGCAGGAACCCACCGCGCAAAGTCAACGCGCGCACGAGTAACGCGACTGGGACCATCACGGCGGGGACAAGTGCTGCGGGGGCCAGCGCGGGGTGGACCAGCGCGTCTTGGATAAGCGGGAGTGGGACGACGACGAGCGCGCACAAGAACAACCCGCTCACGACCAGCGCTGCGGGGACCAGTGCGGCAGGGACTGGCGCAGGCGTGGCGAGCGCGGGCGGGAAAACCCCGCGCAAGAACACCCCGCGCAAAACCAATCGGCGCAAAACCAACCCGCGCAAAACCAACCCGCGCAAAACCAACCCGCGCAAAACCAACCCGCGCAAAACCAACCCGCGCAAAACCAACCCGCACACGCCCAGCGCGGCGGAAACCAGCGTGGCGGAAACCAGCGTGGCGGGAACCAGCGCGGCGGGAACCATCATCGCGGGGACAAGCGCGGGTGTGCAAAGGCCGGCGGGGACGAGCACGGGTATTGTGAACGCGGACGGGGCGAAAGCGGGGGAGGCGAGTGTGAGCGAGACAAACATCGGGAACAAGTATGGTGCGTTGCATCATTTCTGGAGACTGCACTGATCCAATGCCAGTTCAGTGTCGCTCGAAGCGGTGAGATGGGATCAGTCGGAGTCGAGGCGCAAGGTGCCGGCGGGCGAGACAGTAGGTGAGTCGTGTAAATGCCTCTCATATGTGTGATAGGTACTCATTGTTGGCCCAGAGTACATCACAGAACACTCCAATTCTGAGGTCGACAAGGCAGGTGGAGTCGGACTGTCAACTCTCGATGAACCTGAAGGTGAGCTGGACAGTGTGGATGGAGATCCTTCATCTCTGAACATGCCCTTCAGCTGCCATGCCAAAAGTCAGCTCTGTCAGTGACAGCTTCTTGGGAAAGCAAGTGCATGACATGAAGAGCATGACAGAACAATCCAGTTCTGAGGCAGCTGCAGGTGGAGTTGGACCATTGATCATCGATGAATGTGGAGGTGGGTCAGACAGTGTGCGCAGAGATATTTCAATTCTGAACATGCCCTTCAGCTGCAGCAGAATTCCCGCTGTTAGGAGATGTCAGCTCTGCCAGCAATAGCTTGGGCAAGCGAGCACGTGATATGGAGGGCAATGACCAACCCAACAAGAAGGTAGCATTTGCCGATAGGGACATTGAGACAAGATTGCTCTGGCTGCAGATGGTACTGGATTGCATGCATGACCACCCGTCTCGTAAGGTGTACCCTGTGTGGGGTATTTTGGACCTGGCAATATCTGCTGAAAGGGAGTCCAATCCGCCCTTCTCCGGAAGGCACTCGATTTGCTGGAGGACCAGGTCAAGGACTTGATATGGGGAGGAGATATCAAAATACTGCATGATGCCCTTTGTGCTGTGTACCAGGATGCTGGCTTGTAATTGAAATGTTATGTCATCACAGGTACAATAATCAAGTGATTACCATGTAAGGTGTCAACTTCAGGTGTGAAACAGACAATGAAACATGTCCAGCTTGTCCCAGAATGGTCTTGTGGTGGGATCACCCATTCTGCCAGGGACATTCCAGGCACTTGTTCAGATTATGTGGAACAACAACATTGGTCATATCATCTGCAGCTTCCTGCTTCCCGGCCATGTCAGCCACCTGCCAGGCCTTACTTATTGCCCACCCTCTTCGAGAATCAATCATTGCTGTGTATGTGAAAACAGGCCTAGGGCGTTCACAAGTACTACAGCCTGAACGGTAGAACCGTCGCCCCGAGTTCTGGCCGTATTCTATTTTTCTTGACCACTGGCACCACTGAGATAACAATCCACGATCTTGCCCCTCAGTCTTTAGCTCCCGCGGCTGATAATATGAATCAGCGCATTGCACCAGTTCGGGCCCCGTGTGCCGTGCACAAAGCTCCAAGATTGATTGTATTTCTTTATTGAAAGTGTGCTTGTACGATTATCCAAGAAGGCCTGCGTAGAGCTACAGTTAATGCGTAAGGGGGGCATGGCTGTCGTAAGCAATAGGAGCGGTGTAGGATACGCCGTGCCGCGATGACGCACAGACGGCAGGATGAGAAGGGTGGTGTGTGGTGGTGCGGGGTAAATGCAACGGGATATATCTAAGCAAGCGCGATAATGAAGCAAATTATTGTAGAGTCCACGAGAGAGCCAAAGAGATTCAGACAAGCGTATGTCAGACTGCTCACGCCGCATCCTCGCCCATCACCGGCTCCTTTGGCAATACTGGTTTCGACGGCGCGTACTTCGACTTGAGCCGTAATGTCGCCCCGTAGCGGTACAGCACGAACGGGATCGGGCCTAGGAGGAGCGCGATGAACCCGAGGAGAGTCGACGCCCAGCGCGGGTTGAGCGTGTTGTACATCTGTGTCGCGAACAGCGGGAAGCCCGCGCCGAACATCGACCGGAAGACGGTGTTGCTCGACAGGGCGCTCGCCGCGACGAATAGATACGCGTCGATGATGTAGTTGAACAGTGGCAGGAAGATCCACACGACGGCCCACCCGAGCGTGTACCCCGCCATCATCGGTGCCCAGTAGTTGATGGTCGGATACGACGTCCACCCGAACCAGAAGAACGAGATTGCGAACAATGGAGACGCCCACATTGCGACTTCCAGCCGTGCCTCTGGAGGCACCGGCTGCGGTGCGTACTGAGCCATCTTGCGCTCGTACCGCGGGTTGAATATGGCAAGGTAGATCACCACGCCTGTGACACCACCGAAGAAGATCGGTAGAAACATCAGGCCAGAGACACCCTCGTTGAAGTGGTGGCCTTCAGTGAAGACAATCGGGTACGCTTCGAATAGCAGGTAGATGCAGCCATAGACGAACTGCAGAAGAGGGATTGTAAGCTGCATGCCATGTCTCATGCGAGTCTATGCTTACACTCATGTAGACTGTAAGGGCCATTAGCATAGGTTCGCGGAAGAGAACCTTGAAAGGTCGTCCGAGGGTAGTCCGAATGCGCGGCCCCAACTTCTGCGTGTTCCTCTCCAGGGGCGCCCAATAACGATCGTCCCCCGTCTCCTTGCGCTTCTGCCGCGCGCGTTTTACCGCCAGAACAGGGCTGGAAACGCGATCAGCAATTACGACGGCGTTCAATTAGGAAACACGTACAGATAGGTCTCGGGGACCGTGAAGATGATGAGGACAAGACATGCGCCCGAGAATAATGTGAGCACCCAAAAGACCCATCTCCAGGAAACGCCGGCAACAGCCATCCAGCCACTGCATAGTGGAGCCAGCGCCGGGCCCGCAAAGGGTGCAAGCGTGAAGATTGCAAGCGCCTTACCCCGCGTTCCCGCATCCCAGATATCAGACATCAGCGCGCTAATCCGAATCTAGGTCAGCGTGTGAAGAACTTTATGAATTAGAAGGGCTGCAGAGGTTACGTACCCAGCGTTCGCCAGGGGGCAAGCAGCGAACACACCACCAAGGAAGCGGAAGACCAGGATCGACGCGGTGTTCTTCGACAAGGCACAGCCGACTTGGAAGCACATGTACGGGAAAAACGCGGCGATGAAGATGGGCTTGCGGCCGAACTGCTCTGAGAGCGGTCCCCACGCGAGGGGGCCAACACAGTATCCCGCGACGAAGAGTGATATCATAAGGGTGGCCACTTCATCGCCGAAGTGGAAGTACTTCTCCAAAGCGGGGATCTGGCCCGTTGGTATTGAGCTCGCGAACGTCCTGGCATAGTGGATAGGGGATCAACATTGCATGGTACGCTGGGAGACCGAGGGACTGCTCACGCGTTCAGGACGAGCAAGCCTCCCATGCCAGTGAGGTACCACCGCTTTACGCGCGACCAGGTCTGTGGATGCGCGGGATCATCCTTGGAGATGACGACCTCAAATTCGTCCCAATCCTTCTCGCTTGGTGCTGGCCCGTACGCCTCCCGCTCGAACTGCGAGTTGACGTCGTCGCCGTCACCTTCGTGTATGGTGGGGGACACACTTTCTGTATCCATGCCCGAAGGACGTGTGTCGGAAGCCATGGTTGCAGCAAAAATGAGAGACAGCAGGGAAGGAGGATTGGTGGAGGACCATGGTGCCTCAACTCCAACATATTTGTACTCAGGCTTGTCAGCCACGGCAGAGAGGCCTGCCCGCGACACCGCTCCGCATGTATCGCACCAACTCAGCACCCGCACGTAAGCCGATCTGCAGATCTATCTGCCATGCACCAACATTGCACCTCTTGGTACAACTACCATATATCGTTGCAGTCCGGGTCACCAAATCACCACCTCATAGCATATTAATACCTAGAACAATAATTAACGGGACTTCGCTAACAAGCATCGCCTCTCGGTCGGTAGCTATTCGGAGGAACATGCCGCCAGTAGGCCGCGACTTCGGGCGTCCAATGTAGAATCTGGTGCGTCATTGACGAACAATATTCAATATTGTGCCTACAGCAAACAGCATACAATCCGCATGATGCATGAGGCTTGAAGTTACTCGGGGAAATGAACGGAAGTACTATCACAGCTCCGAAGCCGGAGTACAGCCCAAAATATGAGGAACCGTCTCGTCGATCGGTCAATGAATGTAGGCCGTCCTACAGGCTCAGTCTCCTTCACACCACAAAAGCACTGTGGGTCCCATTCACCCCGAATGTACACCAGCGTCCACACTGCAGCGGCAGAACCGTCGCCCCGATCAGCGGCTTGTATGAGCAACGGTGTCCGAATTCACCCCGGGCCGCTGTCATGTTGTTCCCATGACTAAATGGAATGTACTGCGAAGATCCGCATGCACATCAGGAATATTTATTATCCTTGCAAGGTCCACGTTAATTAGCAGAACCCGCGAGTTGGTTATACGCAGACGCTACAGGAGATGATAGGTGGACCAAAGGTGGACGCGACAATTGCCAATATTCGCGGACCCTCAGCGGCGCTCAGGAGCTCTAACCGAGATAACGATCCACGATTCTCTGCCCCGAGCGTCCGCGATCTGTTGATTGATCAACGTATTGCGTCACTGGTTCCTCCTAGCAGCAAGGGTACCTCGAAGGTCTGTGATTCTCTAATGAAAGTGTATGTTCGTAAGATTATTCAAGTAAGGGTGCGTATATCTATGTATGTTGATGCATGAAAAGGGCATGAAGGCCGTAAGCAATAAAAGCGGTGTGTACTGCACGTCGTGTATATAATGACTCACAGACGGCGGGATGAGTAGGGCGGTATAGATGCAGCGGAAGATATCAAAGCAAGCAAGACAATGAAGCATGGTCCACGAGAGAGCCACGGAGACCCACGATGTTCAAGCCGCATCCTCGCCCTGCACCACCGGCTCCTTTGGCAGTACCGGTTTCGACGGCGCGTACTTCGACTTGAGCCGTAGTGTCGCCCCGTAGCGGTATAGCACGAACGGGATCGGGCCTAGGAGGATCGCAATGAACCCGATGAGCGTCGACGCCCAGCGTGGGTTGAGCGTGTTGTACATCTGTGTCGCGAACAGCGGGAAGCTCGCGCCAAAGATCGAGCGGAAAACAGTGTTGCTCGACAGGGCGCTCGCCGCGACGAACAGGTACGCGTCGATGATGTAGTTGAAGAGCGACAGGAACATGAACACGACAGCCAGCCCCAACGCGTACCCCGCCATCATCGGCGCCCAGTAGCTGATGGTTGGATACGACGTCCACCCGAACCAGAAGAACGAGACGGCAAACAGTGGAGACGCCCACATTGCGATCTCCAGCCGCGCCTCCGGCGGCACCGGGTGTGGTGCGTACTCGATGATCTTGCGCTCGTACCGCGGGTTGAATACGAGAAGGTAGAGAAACACGCCTGTGACACCACCGAGGAAGATGGGCGTGAACATCAGGCCTGAGATACCCTCGTTGAAATGGTGGCCTTCCGTAAAGACAATGGGGTATGCCTCGAATAGGAGGTAGATGCAGCCGTAGACAAACTGCAGAAGAGGAATTATAAGCGCATGCTAGTGATCTATGTGAGTGTATGCTTACACTCATGTAGACGGTGATGGCCATCAGCATAGGTTCGAGGAAGAGAACCTTGAAAGGTCGTCCGAGGGTAGTCTGGATGCGCTGCCCCATCTTCTGCTTGTTCCTTTCCAAAGGCGCCCAATAACGATCATCCCCCGTCTCCTTGCGCTTCTGCTGTGCGCGTTTTACCGCAAGAATAGGGCTGCAAGCATAGTCAGCACTTGCGACAGCATTCAATTGGTAAGCACGTACAGATAAGTTTCAGGCAATGTGAAGATGATGAGGACAAGGCACGCGCCCGCGAACAATGTGAGCACCCAGAAACTCCAGCGCCAGGAGACGCCGGCAACGGCCATCCAGCCACTGCATATTGGCGCTAGTGTTGGGCCCGCAAAAGGTGCAAGCGTGAATAACGCGAGCGCCTTGCCCCGCGTTCCCGCATCCCACATATCAGACATTACGGCACTGATCCGGATGCTAGTCAGTGTGCGAAAGGCTTTGAATGCTACGATGTTACGTACCCGGCGTTCGCCAGGGGGCAAGCAGCGAACACACCACCGAGGAAGCGGAAGACCAGGATCGACGCGGTGTTCTTCGACAAGGCACAGCCGACTTGGAAGCACATGTACGGGAAAAACGCGGCGATGAACATGGGCTTGCGACCGAACTGCTCTGAGAGGGGTCCCCACGCGAGGGGGCCAACACAGTATCCCGCGACGAAGAGCGATATCATAAGGGTGGCTACTTCATCGCTGAAAGAGAAGTATTTCTCTAGGGAAGGAATCTGGCCTGTCGGTATTGAGCTTGCAAACGTCCTGGAAGAGCGGATAACGGTGAATATCGCGTAGCCGGTTGAAAAAGTCGTTGGCTACTCACGCGTTCAGGACGAGCATGCCCCCCAATCCAGTAATGTACCACCGCTTCACGCGCGACCAGTTCTGTGGGTGCTCGGGATCATCCTTGGGGATGACGACCTCAAATTCGTCCCAATCCTTCTCGTTTGGTGCTGGCCCATACGCCTCCCGCTCGAACTGCGAGTTGACATCATCGCCGTCGCGTTCATGTATGGTGGAGTCCCGGGACGCGCTCTTTGTATCCGCTGCCGAAGGACGTTTCTCGGAAGCCATCGCTGCAACGGGGACGAAAGACAGCAGAGGAGGAGAGCCAGTGTCGGTAGAGGTCTACGCTTACGCTTCAACATATATGTACTAGGCCACGGCCAGGATCCACGAGACGGCCCGTATATATCGGACCACCTCAGCAGGGGAACGTAAGCCGATCTAGAGATTGTTCCAAATACCACCCACCTATGTTCCCGATACGCTAAGATGACTCGGACCCTTAATAATCGGCCGGCGCGGTCTTAGGGCATGTACAACATTGATTCCGGGGGCGGCCCACTGCGGATGTCTGCCGTCTTTGTGCTGCAGTTCTGCGATAAGGTGTGGGTGCGGAACACACCTCACACGGTGCTTTTTTGATTCATGGTCTCACATTGACTTACACGTATCTTATTCATCCCTGCCTCCGATGCACAGCCTCGTACACTGGATGAGCCGCGGGAGGCGCTTCAGCCTGCAAGCCTCAGGCCTCAGGACCGCAGTTGCAATCATGTAGTTGACAGGCATTGGCAGGCATGCCACATGCGACGCCCGGACGCCGAGAGGCTTCGTAAACTCGGATGGAGGGTGATCGAGATAGCTTACCAAGTTAGCGGCAGGGGAGCACAAGGCGACGTCACAGTTGCAACACAGAACGATTAAGGTATGTTCCAAAACATATCTTCACTTGTCACTATTTAGGTCTGGTCAACGTTCAACGTTCAACGACAGTGTCATCAGTATGTCGGCGCAAGAATCTAACTTGGACACACTCACAACCTTCCTTCACACAAGATGGCGGTGTGCGGGCAACCGTCATGGGGGTCGCGTTGGATTTTGACAAGTCTTTGTTTTCGTTGTGCACGACCAATTACTGCAGTTAGTGATCATTCTCATCTTTAGGTTTCAAACGATCGCTCACTATGTTGTAAATGCCACATATCTGTGCTGCACGGGATGTAGTGTTGAGCATTCCATGCTGGGGTTTGCTGCGAGCGTCACCAGACAAGGCGTGCGTTGACCGGGATCCCGACTAGCGCGCGCATTGGGAAGCTGTGTTCTCAGGTACTCTCCCACGTATCATGACAGGTGACATGTCTATTCTGGCGAAGTTCTTGGACAGTATACTGAAGTGCTGACTACTAGATCTACTCTATCCCATCTTCACGACTTCGGGACAGTGTGCCTCACCATCACTCTCTCATTCCCGTATCCAGATGAAAAGTACTTGGTTTCTTATCACTTCGCGAAGACGTGAAACCAGGCACCGAGAATTCTATAACCGCCCATGTGTCCAGTCATGCTATGCAGGCCCCTGCTCCGTTCTTCAACATACTACAATTGTCTTCAAGAACAAGATGGTCACTGGCATTTGCACTGCACATGTTTTCGGAACTGATCACATCGTTCCGGATTGTATATATACTAGAGTAGAGGTGCTATGGCGTCAACTCTAGGTCCTCTCCTCCCTCAGTGATCTCGAAACATACAGTGCAATATGCCTGCGGTTGACATCAGTGGCATTTTTGGTGAATTTAAGTCGTCTACTCTCAGTATTCCGTCCTGATAACAAATGCAGGTCCCGCGTTGATTGGCCTAGTAGTCGCTGCTGTGTACGAACTCCATGGCTTCTCTTGGTTGTCACGCTCAAACCAATCGAACAATGAATACAGGCTTTACGGGATTACGAGTTTACAGACGTACCTCTACTATGTGTACTATCCGAAGGATCGATACGAGCTCAAGTTTCTCGTAAGTTCACCATTCACTATGATTAAGCTGATATCAAACAACCTTTCACCCGGTAGGTAGCTGCGATATGGTCGGTGCTACATCTGATCACTCAAAGTAGATATTGACCCGAATGTCTTGGGGTTCGTTCCCAGGGTACTGGATACTGTGCAGATGGTATTTGGTGAGAAGCTTCTCCCTTCCTACATCATTTCCTGACTGCCATGACAGCCTGCCAAGGGATATATCACTATCTCGTCAGTCTGTTGTTGTGGGTATCGATTGAACGTTCAAATTGTCTGCGAAAATTCTAGATAACAAATTATGCGAATCCCACAGCTCTGTTTTACGAAACCTGGTAAGTTATCTCTACGTTGCTTGTGGTACCAATTTTATGGATTATCTTAGGTCCCTATATGTCCGTGCATGCTCAGCCTTGGAGTATTCGATTCGCTACTGATGTCCCCTGCTGTCTCAAGACTTCTGTGGCCATCAATGTGAGTTCTCATCTCAATTGGTAGGTCTATTCGGTAGAAGTCAACGCATGTCGTGACAGGTCTTTATCGCTTTTGTCGTGCAATGGTGTGTCTCACCATATAGTACTCGGCCCTACACGCTTCTTACATCAGTTGTTCTTCGCAGTTTCTTCACCAAACGCATTATCATGCGTCAGTCGCGAGTTTATTCTACAGACAAGAAGTAACGAGTTCAATGTCTGATAGTCATCAAGCCCATGGTCGCAAAAATAATACTGGGCTCATGCATCGTGCGTCTACTACTGGAGATGCTTGCATGATTGACATACACCGGTTGCCTGAATCCACAGGCATCTGTTGTGATCGCACGTCTAGGTATGTCCTTTATGTCTAGCCTCATGTGGGTGTGAACTTGAAACTTCACATATCCAGCGTTCGGACTAGGTACGCGTTATTTGAAACATTTGATGATAGCCACACCTCCTCAATTTGTCGTTTCCGCCCGCTGTCCCCAGAGACCGTAGTGAAATCGTAAGAGATCGTCGTCATATTTCACCTGTCTTTCTTGACCAGCCTGTCGTATATAGGGTCATGGGGAAGACTTACGCTCATTTGAATGACGTACTAAGAGTATGTCGTCACATACTACCACTGTTTTCTCGTCGTTGAGTCCCAGCAAGCACGGCGCGGCCACTCCATTCGCGGTTTTCGCAGTCGTCTCCGACTTTGTGGTTGCGGCAGCACTATGCGTGCTGCTGTACAAAGGCCGGTCGGATTTCAAGGCGTATGTGTCTTTTCTTCTCATAGTTGGATGTGCTAATAACAATGCGTTCTCAGGACGAACACATTGGTGCATCAATTGATGGTCTACGCTATCAACAGATGCTTGTTGACTTCGTACGCCTGAGAGTTTATGTTCGGACTAAACGCTGACTAGGGCCACCACTCAGCGTCGTCGCGGTGGTCGAAGCAACCATGGTATGCTCTGTCTCTATTAGAATCAACGAGATTTTTGAACAGCACAACAGTACGCCACAAGGCCAGATACCCTTTGGTTCTTGAGCTTCGACTTCGCAATTGGCAAACGTACGTGTCATGCCCCCCTTTTTTGGAATCTCCCCTCATCCCCATCTCGTGGTATACGGTCCCCCAGTGTATGCGAACTCCCTCCTGGCAACACTCAACACGCGGCATTCCCTGCGCGACAGCGGCACTGATTCTGTAATTGGGGAACCGCAGCTTACCACCGTGCGCTTCGTCGGACTCAGTGCGCTGGAGCGGAGTGTGGGGTCGGGATCAATGGCTGATAGTTATCTGGAGCATTAACCCACATTCGAGCCAAAGGTGGGTGGATTTCTTGACATTCTTTTCTTGTGACCTGGACTGATGAGACCCAGCAGAAGACTGGCGTAGTGGGACGGCCGATGGTCGTGTCGGACGTGCGAGTAGGAACTGGCAGTAATGAGCCTTGAGATGGAAGATGAAGCTTACTCCTGCTCCATAAATATAAGGCGGACGCGATAGCAATATCTGAGATACCATCGTGCACATACGCGCACGCTGCAAAGTTTGAGAGGAAGGACCTTGTAAGACCGCGATCCTTGTGAGCACGGACAAGATCGGGTCATCAGATGCTCCCTCCGAGTGGAACACGGGGCGCGCTTCAGTATATATCGGCTTTAGAACAGTTACGGGAAAATCATCTAGTGTATGGAATAGTAGGTCATTACAGTGGTTTAACATTCCTGCAGAGACACGTGTTACACTACTGTAATTAAATCATCTTCATGCTATGTTTATCAAAGTTGCGTAGCGCGCACTTGTAAAAATCTATCCAGCCTACACATCGTCAGTCAACCGTCTAATCGCATGGCTCGCTGACGTCGCCCTGGATAAAGAGATGACTCTGTCAGTACGCATATATCGCATATGAAGATGCCAGACGCACCTCCCGCACGAACGTGAGCATATGGCAAGTGATGTATCCTCGCGCGAATCCCGCGCCAGCATACGCGAAGAGATACTCCCACTTTCGCAGGGCCGCGGGTGACATACCCGGGGGCGCGTTTGCAGCCAATCGCCGACCCCACGTGCGCAGCGTGCGGGGATAGTCTGACTGGGGCGTCAGCATAACCTAGATGCGATGATGCGAACGCAATACTCACGAGCCGAATGGTTCTCTACCGAATCAAGTGAGAGGCGTCCCCGAGAGGCAGCTCCCGCCGCAGAGATAAGCACTGCTGCACTTGGGAGCGACGAGTTTGGCCACATGTAGCGGCGCATGAAATCATCCGCCCTGCATCAGGAGAGTCAGAACAGTACCGATGACGAGAGACACGATATCGACGCACTGGTATGCAGTATAGCGAGACTCGGGGAACGTTGTGGACGAAACGACGGCTGTCGCACCGCGCGGCTTGAGTGCCCAATCGACGAGGTGGAAGTATGTCTTATAATGCTGCTCCGCGTCAGCCCGATTCAACATGCACAGCAGGGAACGTGATATGTACCTTGGCCCCGACATGCTCAAGCATCTCGATGCTAACGAGGGCGTCAAATGCACCTGCAAAATGTGCCGGAAGCGCGCGATAGTCGAGCAGGTGCACACGGACGCGCCCTTGCAGGCCAGCCGCAGCGACACGAGTCCTCGCAAGATCCGCTTGCGACTCAGAGAGTGTAAGCGTATCGACTTCGCAGCCATAGGTACGCGCAGCCTGTGCAGACGCGACGCATGAGCACGTGATTAGCGGGGGAAGTAAGGATGCGGACCTCGATAGCAAGAGCGCCCCACCCTGTACCAAACTCGAGGATGCGGTCTCCAGGCTTCACACGTGCTTTGCACAGAACGTGGTGTATCTTACGGCGTTGGGCCATCTCGAGGTCTTTTGATGTGGGACCTCGTTCGATGTCTCCGCGTACACCGCCCTCCTCGTCGCTCCAAAGCGCGCATGAATAGGTCATCTCTTCGCTCAAGAACGCCTAAAGAGGGCTTAGCATGCGAAGAGAGGTGAGAAAAGGGAAGAAGCGCACTCGGAAGAGCTCGTTGGACTGGTTATAGCTTATGCTCGCGTTGAGACGCGCTTGTGAGCGCGTCTGGCCGAAAAACGCGTTTGCCAGCCCTGAGAGAGCACTGGCGACTCGACTGAATACAGCTGCGATACCGGACAAGCCGGCTTGGTTGTCAAGCCACAGCTGTGGGACATAAAGTGTTAGCGAGAGGAGAGGGCTAGCTTGGAATGGTTACGCACGCCCATCATGCCTTTGAGATCGTCTACCTCAATTTCTCCCATCATGTATGCTTCGCTGACTAAGATAGAAGTGGCGCGTGTCAGAGATCGTATGCAGCAGGGTCAAGACGATTGAATGGGTGACCTACAGCCAAGATCTCCTGAGCTGAAGAGAGCTGTCAGTAGACTGCGTAGAGGGAAGCAACGAGTGAATGCTCACGTGAAAACGCGTTTCCAAAATCGCTCGCTATGGACCGTTAGGTGGATTGGGTGTACGCCAACCTGTCCGTATATATGCGTGCCTTCCGAGTCGTGTATGTGCAGACATCCTCTGTTGATACCACGCTGGAGGACGGCGTGTATGGAGGAGCGTGCTACAGGGCGAGTGATGAGCATATTCCGGACGAAGGAGACTAGGACGCGTACCGAGGGAAGACTTGTGCGGGCGAGGCTTGTCCCAAAGTACGACGAGGGAGAATTCCTTGGGGTCGGTGCTGAGGACGCTTGATGGCGATGTTGATGCTGGTCTGCCCATTTTGAATGCGGTGTGGATGTTGGTGAGAAGCAGACGTCGATGGGAGGGCCCTTTTATGGCGCAGATGCCGAGAGCGAGAGAACGTAAAGCCTTAATAGAACGCGGGGGGACGTCCGTCGCGGCCGGACAGGACTGCGAAGGCATCGGGCAGGATTCGAGAACGGGCAGCAGCGGCGCGCGGCTTTATGAGCACTGCGGAGAGTCGATGACGGCGTGCAGTGTTTGGAGTACGGCATGCCATGCAGGGACTTGGCCGAATGGTCGATGACCGGATGGGGAATGAAGTGAACGGGCTCTAGAATGAGAAGACGGCGATGCTTGTGAGTGAATTTGACGTTCCGGTGTGGAAAGCGCACCGACGGTGGGACGTCAATCAGTACCACTGGTGGGATCCGGAAGATGCGATCCCTGCGCGTCCTCTAGGCTCTTCGCGTCTCAGCAGTCGCTTGCAGTCCCCAGATCGTCCGTCTTTTTCGTGCGCAAAAACCTGCATGTCAGACACGAGCCGAACATGGGCGCGACATCTGTGACTGCACTCACAATTGAGCGGGACGCTCACGAGACTCCCGTCGCGGCGTTCAGACTCAGAGCGACGGGACCGCATATGTACGTCCAGCGCAACATGGGAACATTAATGTGCCATGCCTCGATCGCGTCGACTGACAGGCAGCAAAAGATCAGCGCCATCCTCGAAAAGCCTTTCGCCCTCCACGCACAACGGGCGATCGCTGTGCGTGGAAGTCGAATCGCTCGGTTGGACAGCCTTGCTGTGGTCCAGAAGCCGTGCGCAGGGCATGTTGCATGTTCCCAGCGCTCGATGCTAGTGGTGTATGTCTGCGGAGATGATCATTAATGACGCTGCAGCATGCATAACCTGACTGACACCGTCTCAATTACCTGCTCGCTTTGGCAACCGTGGGACGACATCGAACCTCCACACGTTGTTGAAACATGCAGCTGTCACGATCGGTGCACAACCTCATGTTTTCAGGGAAATCCGAACAGAGGCGCCGTTGCCACCGCGGCCCGCGGGGCAAGACGCCGGCGATGCGCATGACGGCGATCGCGACGCCGCCAACCTGGCACAGTACTTACAGATTCATCCTTCGCAGGTCACACTAGCAGAATCTCATTTCTCTCATATGTGCTAATTCACGCGCGGGACGGTGAGTCTAAGAGCCTGTACGGCGATCGCTTGGCCCCCGGGCCCAAACTCAAGTATAGCTAGACGGAGGGGTAGACCCGGGCCTAAGTGAAGGCCACCGAATCAGGTAGAAAAGCAATCATGTTGTGCCAAGTTTAACTAGAAGCTTTCGTCGTTCCCGCAGACTTAGCTCCTTTGGTCCCGCAGTACGGCGTCCACGTCAACGTCCTTGATTTGAGACCAGAAGTTATCCAATGAACTCCTTCAAGTCCTCGACTTTGCTGACATCCTCCTGTTGCACAACATTTTATGCCGACAAAATTTACTTCGATGAGTGTCCAGCCTGAATCACTGCCTATGCCGAATACTAAAGAACTCACAGAAATAAACCGATGGCGTCCAGGACATGGGATTACCGGGATCCCCGAGGGAGCTGATCTTGCAGGGTATGTATCTATGTTCCCGAAGCCTAAACCTCCGTTGAACCGGAACTGCTCATTATGCTTCGGTGACCTTCTTTCGTCTGCAGGTCTCCTTCGGCTCCGTACTAGGGCGACCCCGCCGTTTATTTGCAAACTACACATTCTTGACGTCTGCATCGAAGCGCGAAAGAATACGCAATCTGCAGGTGAGCAAGCCCCACGGTGTGCAAATGTTCCGTGAACCGGCACATAGGATAATGTTGCAAATGACGGGATCTATCCATGTCCTGAGCTCCGTGAACAGTTGATTGCCGTGCGTTGAACGTTCAGCGTATAGTACGAACCGCTGTCGCATATCCCACTCCTGCTTGAGCTCGTTATCCTTCATCAGAATCATCCAGTCCCAATCCATCTTTCCCAAGCTCAGTCGCCGCCAGGTATTCTAACAGTGCACGGGTGTATACTTGGATTTCCCTAATACAATCGAGCCCTCAGCGACATGAAACGGCATGGAAGCCAGAATCACACCCACATATGTAGTATGATGACTACTTTTGGATCGCCTTCGGCTTCCGCGCCTCAAAGAGCGCAACAATGCCGATCTGCCGCACTTCCACCTCCTCAAAACTGTCGATCAGCGCCGTCTTGAGGCCCTCTATGCTATCCTCGCGGTTCCCAAATATGCCCCTCTTGGTGTACCACCTCATGAGGGCCCTCCCAGCCGCGTTGTGCGGCACGCCCTTCCCCGGGATTGTTGCGCCGTAGATGACCCCGCCTGGTGCGAGCGCCGGGGCGATGCTGGCAAACACTTCGCGCGCCTTGTCCGGCAGCGCCCCAGGGAGGCAGTGGAAGACGTAGAAGAGCGAGATCGCGTCAAACCTGCCACGCAGCATCTCTGGGATCGGGTCGAACACACTGTGCTCGACGCGCACGACCTCCCCTGTGTATCCGGCGTTGCGGAGGCGCTGCTCGGCATATTCGAGCGCACTCGGGTTCAGGTCGAGGAGTGTGACGTTTTTGACGCGGGCGAGGTCGCGTGCGGCCGCCGCGGTGTAGTAGCCGGAGCCGACGCCGATATCGAGGTGGGCGGACTCGCCGAGGTGCTGCCGGAAGAAAGGAAGGAGGACGGAACCGGTTGGGCAGCGCCACAGCCAGTAGTTGGAGAAGGTGAGGACGACGAAGTCGTAGATGCGCAAGACGTAGCCCGAGTACCAACTTGCGGACGGGTCCATCATACAGTACTTGCGAGCGGTGGCGCGTGAGCGAGTACTGGCCACAAGAGGCCTTAAAAGGAGAACGGTTGGGTACGTTGCCGTTCTATTGTTGTAGTCTGCAGTATTTATATGGTGTCGTGAGTTCCCAGGGAACACTGCTGATAAGTGCCCAGGCACTCCGAGTCCCGGATGTAATAGAATTGCACTTATCTGTCAAGCAATCGTTCTCTTCAAGCCTCAGCGCTCGGCGTCGGGCTTCCGAGACGGTGGATCCCTCCTATAAAAACTCGATAACCACTACATTGTCCAAATGTGGACCTGTTATCATTCGCGGAAGCTTTGTACGTTGCTTTTGATCCCATCTTCTTCCGCCGCCGCCACGGTCAATGATCTGTTTAGACACTGCCTGGCATTTCAATCACGGAACTCGCCCAGGCCGATTAGAACCGTGCTCAGTATTTTCCGAGGGCAGTTCTGATCATCTTATATCGACCTGGGCTGGCTGAGGCGTGGGGATTGATGAGCGTGGTGGAGTGCGGCGTGAGCGCGGAGAGCCTGTTAATCACCCGGGAACCATCCACTCCAACGCCCTCATTGGTTCCGACGTCGCGGACGCAAAATTAAGACCCGGAGAAGACAGTCGTGTCGTTGGCAGAACTCCAAGTAAGTCGATGAGCTCTAATCGGGGCTACTTATGCGAGTCTTCCTTTGTTGATTTGCAGGGTCTCCTACGTGGTCCGATATTCGAGGAGGCCTGATCACCACCTTTAGCCCTTTCGTTCCGCCAGCCTACTGTCTGCATCAGACGGTCTGGCTTTCCTTAGACATACAGTCAGCACCGTGTATGACACGGTCGGTCTGCCTGCAGCGGTGGGCACTGAATGAGGTATTTGCTATCACACATAAGCTTCGTGATCCGAATGATCTCATGCGAACATTCTATAGCTTGGACGATATTCACAGCTGCACCAATGATACCGGTGGCTTTGTTGGTGGCTTTGTTGGTGCAGTGTCCGCATTTCTCCGCCCGGTCGGATGTGGAGAAATTAAGCCGAGGTCCTTCCGTACGGGCGTAAGTGCCTGCCGGAGTACTTCTCGTTACAGTCCGTCAGGTGGTCCTGACTGATGAAGCTGAGGTGGAAAGGGCCTACAAACGCCGTTATCTGAGACTGTAGAGTTGCAGAGACTAGAGTGTATGACAAGTTAGGGTGGATATCTCGCACAATGCCAATCTTTGTATTGGGATCTTGCAGCAGCGGATATTTGCTTGCGTGTTTAGTTGAGGTTATCGTGGAATGTTTGTGTCAATTGAACATATTCACGGAGGTCACGGGAACAGATTCGCGGCAAAAGCCGATGCACCGGATTTTGTGGCGACACGGTGTAGCTCGCAGCCTGAGCATTGCCATTCTTCATCGACGTCCTGAAGCCACCACTTATCATGTCGGACAATCCATACACGAGCGCTCCACCCATAAGAGGCTCAGCCCTTCAAAAACAATGTCTCCGGTCACCAAAGAGCCTTTTTATGGTTTCTTGGCGAGGAATGTGACGGCTGCACAAGTACACAAAGTGATGGTGCGCACTTACACTTTCTATGTTCTGACTATGTCCATGGAACATGTTCTGTAGGAAGGAGACGTCAACCCCTTCACAAAGCAGCCACATACTCCCCAGTACAAGAAGATTCTCAATACTCGCAAGAAGCTCCCCGTGTTTGCGCAAATGGACGAATTTCTTCGAATGGTGAGTGTGTTTTGTCCGCTAGTGTCCTTGAGGGGAGGTCAGAGTCTGCTTCAGGCACGGCGCACCCTCGGTCCGACTGGAGAAAGTAACTGATGCCCCAGAAAGTTCACCAATAACCAGATCATTGTTATGGTTGGAGAAACAGGTTCCGGAAAAACCACTCAGTAAGGCCGATCTATCATCGGGTCTCGATCCTTTGACTGCTTCGTAAAGACTCATGCATTGTTATACAGAATACCGCAATTTGTGTGCTACTCGGACCTCCCACATACCAAGGGGAAGATGATAGCCTGTACGCAGCCTCGTCGTGTGGCGGCCATGTCAGTAGCGAAGCGTGTTGCCGATGAGATGGATGGTCTGTACCCGTGTGTTGAGAGTGCTGCATAGAGCTCACCCGTCACCCGTTACAGTACAATTGGGCAAGCAAGTCGGGTATTCGATCCGATTCGAGGACATGACAGAACCAGGAACGACTTTCTTGAAGTACATGACTGATGGTATGCTCCTGCGTGAGGCGATGAACGATCCCGATCTTCAGCGCTACTCCACGATCATTCTCGACGAGGCCCATGAACGTACCCTCGCGACAGACCTCCTAATGGGCCTTCTCAAGGCACTCGCGAAGCGCCGTACTGACCTCAAGATCATTGTCATGTCCGCGACACTTGATGCACTCAAATTCCAGAAGTATTTCGGCCTCCGTGGGGCGGACTCGCCCGCCCCACTTTCAAGGTCCCTGGAAGGACGCACCCCGTGGAGGTATTCTATACACAGGCGCCTGAGCCAGACTACGTGGAAGCCGCGATACGAACAGTCCTCATGATACACCGCGCCGAGGACCCCGGTGACATTCTGCTGTTCCTCACGGTGAGGAAGAAATCGAAGATTCGTGTCGGAAAATCAAACTCGAGGCGGATGACCTGCTCAATCAGGACCCAAGCAGTGTCGGCCCGCTCGTATGCATCCCGTTGTATTCGTCACTCCCCCCTCAACAACAGCAGCGTATCTTCGACCCTCCTCCTCCTCCCCGTACGCCTGATGGGCCGCCCGGCCGCAAGGTCATTGTGGCGACCAACGTTGCAGAGACGTCGCTTACGATCGATGGCATCGTATATGTTGTAGACCCGGGCTTCTCGAAGCAGAATGTGTACAATCCGCGCATACGCGTCGAGTCGCTTCTCGTGAGCCCAATCTCCAAGGCATCAGCGCAGCAGCGCGCGGGTCGTGCGGGACGGACGCGGCCTGGCAAATGTTTCCGGTTGTATACGGAGAAAGACTTTATGACCGAGCTGGAGGAGCAGACTCACCCCGAGATCCTGAGAAGCAACTTGGCGAACACGGTGTTGGAGTTGGTGAAGCTTGGCGTGAAGGTGAGTCAAGCGTTTCCGATATTGAGAATGGCGTTGATAATCTAGTGTCTTCCAGGATCTCGTGAGGTTCGATTACGTCGATGCGCCAGCTCCGGAGACGCTGATGCGTGCGTTGGAGCTGCTGAATTTCTTGTCTGCCCTCGACGACGATGGGAATCTTACCGCACTTGGTGGAATCATGGCTGAGTTCCCCTTGGACCCACAGGTCTGTTCATGAGTAGATTGGTAAACCGTATGGGACTGACCATGAACGCACTGGTTGTCCAGATGTCCGCAATGCTGATTGTTAGCCCTGAGTTCAAATGCAGCAATGAAATCCTAACAATTGTTGCGATGCTCTCAGGTATGCAGGCATTAATGTGCTTGATGTAATGTATTCTCTGACAATCATTGGAATAGTTCCAAGTATCTGGCTGCGGCCTCCAAGTCAGCGGAAGGAGGCAGACACTGCAAAAGCCCTCCTTACTATCCCCGATGGTGACCATCTTACCTTGATGAACGTGTACAATAGTTATCAACAAAGTAAGTGTGTGTACTCTGGCAAGGTCCGGATCCTTATCCTTCGGTCCAGATAAGCATGACAGGCAATGGCCGTGGAACAACTACCTTTCGGCGCGTGCACTCATGCAGGCGGACAATGTGCGCGCACAGCTGCAGCGCACAATGGAACGCTTCGAGATCGAGATTATGACGACACAGAATCAGAGCAAGCTATACACGAACGTGCGACAGGCGCTCGTCTGTGGTTTCTTCATGCAGGTCGCGCATAAGGAGGGCGACAAGGGAGGGTACTTGACCTTCAAGGACAACCAGGTCGTTGCGTTGCACCCATCGTGCGGGCTGGACAACGCGCCGGAATGGGTTGTCTTCAACGAGTTCGTTCTCACCACAAAGCCATACATCAGGACGGTGACGGACATCAGGCCCGAGTGGTACGCCGTCTCTTCCTTGCACTTGTCTCGCGTTGTTAATGTACTCTCGTTGTCTGTCATCATCAGGCTATTGGAATACGCTCCCAGCTACTTCGATCTGTCTAGTATGCCAGATGGAGAGACCAAGCGTTCCCTGAAGCGTGTGCTCGACAAGCGTGCTCGGAAGTTGGCTGGAAATGGGGGAGGCTCAGCGAAAGAAAGTAGTGAGCGGCCAAAGAAGAAGGCGAAGAAGACATGATATGTAGTCATTCCAGGCATGAATTTTGATGTTGTGTTGCTGGGCAGGTAGTTATATAGACCGTTGGTTCTTTGGTATGTTGTTATGATTTGGTTAGATGGAGGCTGCCCGCGAAGATATTATATGCCCGGTAAGATCTTGCCTAGAATTCTGTACAAGCGTCGACGCCATCTCTTCCTTGTGACATAGCTTACATTCATTTCAGTGTCTACATAACTTGTTACATAGTTGATTTCAGCCGACTCAATCAACACCAGCATCGTCGTTCAGAGGTCCATCAGCTGCATTTTCATCTTCAGACGATTCCTGAGCCGCAGTGCCCCCTCCCCAGAAACGGTTCATCACGTTCCTTAGGAGTCGTACGGGCATAGGCTGCTCAAATCTGCATTAGCCGTTTCCTGATATCACGAGTGACGTCGAGAACTCACGGCTACATCTTCGTCCTCGTCTTCATTCTCATCCTCGTCTTCGTCATCGCTTTCCTCACGACGTGCCGCCACAGCACCCACGTCTGCAGGAGGTGCGCCGGCAGCCCCGTCGGCAGCTTCGTCTTCCGGCGGCGTCAATTCCGCAATTAGGACACCCGGCATCATGCCTGGCATACCGCGTCCGCCCATCTGTTCTGCAGCCGCGGCCTCGGCGATCATGAGATCCTCGAGTGCCTCCTCGGGAAGCTGTCCTGCGAACTGTGCAAACTGCACAATGCCACCTGGGAAGCGCTGCGCAAAGTTCGGATGTGCTTCGAAGAATGCCTGTACAAGGTGCATCCGCGGCGTTAGACATGATTATTGAAAGCGGATCTAAAGACGCATAAAAGAATGGGAATGGGGAAAGAACACACCTGCAGCTGGCGACGGAAGACGGGGTCGGGGATGAGCCGCTCCAGCATACGCTCGTTCGCCCTTCTGCCACGCGGGTGCACCGTGAGCGCATCCTCCGCGCCACGAAAGAATTCCTCGTCGTACACGCTCACGAACGTCGACGGCGGGAGCGGGTCGCACGCGAGGTGCTTGGCATTGGTTACGCGCCGGGGAATGAAGCTAAAGAGACGGCGGCAGGAAGCCTCGAGCACTATAACGTGCCGGTAGACCGAGGACATGAGCTGGGGGTGGGCGGCGAGCGCGGTAAAGCGTACATATGGCTCGGTGGTGTTCGAGAAGGAAGGGGAGAGGGAAGAGAGGGTTGAGATGACGGTCTGAGACAACCAAGAGGAATGGGTGGGGGACTTCCACAGAGAGAAGGAGCGTTGTGCATAGAGATGGCAAAGGAGATGCAAGAGTGCATTCGCGTCAGATCCTAGCGAACTGCAGGTCTGTTAGTCATCAATGCATACAGATACGATATGTGCGCTCGCCTAACGTCTGTGTACACTCTGAAAGCAGAATGACTCCTTGCATTGTTCGGAAGCGGGATATCCGCCTTGTCCGCCAACAAAGGCACGACCGCTGGAAACGCCAAGATAGCCTCCTTTAGCGCAGCAGTACTCTTCTCGTGTATCTACCAACAGCAGATTGGCACCAGTCAAACAAAGATACTGTCGAAAATAAATCTTGCTCACGTTTTCCTTCCTCGTCTCCTCTTGTTCATATAGGGCAAGTGCGCGCGCATATAGCCACCCTGGCAATGCGATGGGGAGAAATCGGCACGCATTCTGGTGCCACTCTCCAGCCTGTGCAGCAAACCAATCATACATTTCGAGCAGCCACTCGCTCATACCAGCCTTAAGTGCGAGGAAATCGAGGTGTAGTAGCACGCCATGCGGATCTATCCATGGGTCCAGGGAGTAAACAGGCGTGCAAACTCGAAGGCAGTGCGCACGCACCCACGGCGTTGAAGATCACTGATTGGGGATCAACGTGGAAGGTCAGAACCAAGGACAAGTGGGATGAGCGTACACAATTTGACGGTGGAGCGCCAGAAAGAACGGACGATTCTCAACGCGGTCGAAGTCTAGGCGGTTCATACCAGTTATAAAGTTGAACGAGCCCACGAATGCACGTTCGTATGTAAAGAGTGCACGGTCGATGAAATCGGCACCCGTGCTGTACTCTGCACGCGAGTAAGAACCATATCATGGGTTAGAATCATGGCACACCTTCCCGGTGGTTGTACACTTCAGAGAGCTGTAGTAGCGTATCCGCGTGGTAGGGCAGAAGCCTGATAAGTTGGTTAAACCCCTCCGGGTCTAAAGGCAAATCAGACAGACGTTCGTCAAAGGGCCACAAAAAACGTACCTCCAGACATGACGGTCTGCATAAATGCAAGTGTCACTCCACGATACTTCTTGCTGTACTCTACTGTCCAGACTCGCTCGCCGGGTATCCTCTCCCGTGGGTGGTGGTCGTATATGCGCGCAATCTCGACGTCGGTCAGCAACCGAGAAGAAAGTCCCTCGCGCATTTGCGCAGGCCACCAGGACTGCTGCGGGCGGGTGAGGGTCGACCGCTGCACTGCGTGGGCACGGCGGGACGATGAGCCGGCAGCAGACGACTTGGCAGCGGAGACGACCTTGGAGCCGAAGAACTTGCGCATTTCGGCTTCACTATCGAGATGTTGCACTGATACGGAGAGCAATGTGAAGAGCGTGCTGGAGACCGCTTGCGTCGTGGGGGTGGCGAGAGTGGAGGCGCTGGATTGTTTGAGATCAGGGTACTTGAGGGAGAGCTCGGCGAGAGCCTTATCGACTTCATCCCTATCATCCTTCTTCTCCTTTGCTTTCTGCTTTTTGAGTGCCTTTTTCTCTTTTTTGGATGGACCTGCTTCAGAAGCCGCATGCTCTGTTACAGGAGTGCCAAAGAGACCCGGGGGCGGCGAAGACAGCACAGGTGTTGCTGAAGCAGCAGGCTTTTTCTTCTTTTTCTTCTTCTACTCAATGGCTCTCGATCAATGGACTGAACCAAACAATTGGACGAGAAAGAGCTCACGAGCCTTCTTCGATTTTGACGAGGGGGCAGCGGCCTCCTGTTCGCTATCTGCATCAGAGTGATCTGTGCCCATGAGCTACTAGATGAATGAGCATCCAATCTCCACAGACTGTAGGTGCAACTCACCGCAGCAAATCCGGCACCGGCTGTCGGATGACGGAGATTGGACCCGCTGTCCTCAGCGGGTGCATCCTCCACATCGGACGGTTCTGCGAGCGCGAGGAGCTCCTCTTGCTCGCGTAGCTGGCGTTTGTTGAGGCGAGGAGGCATGGCGGTGGTCAGGAGACAAGAAAGGACAACGCTTACCGAGATGCTATGGCGCGTCGCGTTCACGTGCACCAACAAACAATTCCGCTCTGAGTCCGAGTGACTCCGGTCGTCCAGTTCCAATATATTGACAGGTTCACACATGTGTATCTGCTCAAACCTACAATCATTCGGACATATCTGAACCTCAGTGCAACATCCATTTCACAAGCGTACATATACACATGTCTGTGACACAGGGTGATACCTTCGCCTCACATACGTCAACGTTTTGTCCAAATGACACCTCCGCACAACATCCTACATGTGCCTACTGGGTCTGGGCACCGTACCCACGGATGCCCTCTGCGAATGCCCAGTTCGTGTCCAGCGGCTTCGCATCAGAGATGGTCACGCCGGTCGCGGTCACAGTGGCGATTTGGTACTATTATGGGATTCCACATCAGCATGCGACGCAGGAAGGCACGATGCATAAACGGCAGACCTTGTTCAGACTACGTGCGTCGCGGTAGTAGAGCACGCGCATACAGTCTTGGAGGATGTGTCTGGCGGCGTCCTCTGTGAGCTGATCCTCGCGGCCTTCAACGGCGTTGCGGAGGAGCGGAAGGGCAATGTACGCGCCGAAGCCGGTCGCGATGGTCGCCGCGGAGTATGTCGTCCCGAGTAGATCGACGTATGAGAGGAAACTGGTTGACGGTCAGCAATACTCGGGGCATGCCGCGGGAGGATGCCTACCGCTTGCCGTCCTTGACGCCGCCGACGAGGAGCGCGTTCCAGAGCGGATTCATCTTTGAGCGGCGGGCATACATGAGGCGGGAGAGGTACTCGTGCACCTCTTCGGGGCCAAGTTCGTGGGAGTCACCGTGTGTGAACTCACTTGTGATGAGAGCGTCGAGCTGGGACTGGAGGTACTGGAAATCTGACATGTCGCCGGAGGCACCGACGAGAGTAGAACTTCCGACAGCATGCAGACGTTGGATATCCTTGAATCGAGCAAGCGATCCATACGACGCTGTAGACTGTTCAGCGGAGAGAAAATGAGGAGACGGAGGGACAGACCAAGGTTGTCTGCCGCCATCATAATCCCGTCCTTGTACTTGACAGCGAGGACGCTGGTACCAGTGACTATGGGCTGTCTGCGGAGCGGTCAGCTAGAGCTAATCGAAAAATACTGAACTTACTGTGTATGCTGTACACCGTCGGCGAAAGTGTCGGTCTTGTTGGATGGTCGAATATGGAGGGGGAAGGTGTTGTAGGCATCATAGAGGTCGTTTCGCTGTAGATTAATCAGTAGGGAAAAGATATCAAGACGAAGAGCACTTGCTGGTCTGCCCCAGTTTGTAGGGAAGTGATCCATGGCGAATGCAGGAGAGTATGGAGGACAAGAGAGGACGGTAGAGTAGTGCGTATGCGACGCGCGTCGACGCGCTTTACGTAACCGACGCGTGGCCGCCTCAGCCTCACTGGCAGGTTCTCCATCCACTGGCAGCAGAGCTCATCGAATTATCACTGCGTTCAAGACCCTGATGGTTAGGGTCCAAGTACCCGTCACTACACGTGACAAGCTTCTCTGGTAGCACGTCTAATACGGGAAGTGGTACAAAGCCAAACCACATGTAAGTAGCTGTAAGTATGAGCAAGCTGTCGAATTTCTTGTATCTTAAGTACCCCTGGCATTTAGACATACAAGTACATCATACCATCCCAGCTTTGTACAGCTATAAGTGTGTCTGACCTCTTCGAGTACTCTCAGTCCAAGTATGGTGAAATAGATCGATACTTCGATGTCAAGTAGACAGCAGTACAAATGAATACAAATAAAACTACAGCCCCTGCATGCAGCCCGATACACCGGTCGCCCGCTTCCCGGTACCAGGCCCAATCAACGAAATGGACTCCTCCTGCCCACCCGAGATCCAGGACCCCTTCATGCGCAGTGCATGGGGCTCCATGCCACCCGAGACGCGAGCCATGCTCGTCCAGACGATGTGCAGAGCAACGCCGCGACCCGAAAACGATTGGCGCCGCATACCTGCCGGCTCCCGCGCACCGCAGGGAAACCCATACCTGCCGCCGCAGCACGGTGGCGTCGGGCAGACGTATGCTGCTCCCGGACAGTAAGTACTTGTACATAGTATAGGCCTTGAACGACGAAAATACTCACCTGGAAATGCACATGACAGCATGTATGCGCCCCCACCTCCGCCGAACTCCATAGATCCGGCTCTATTGCAAGACCATGCCCAAACTCCGCAGCATACAGCCACCCAGATGCAGCTGGAGATCCTTACACAATCAGTTAATGTAATCAGCACACAGCTAATGGCAACAAACTCACGAATGGAAGATGTCATGTCTCGTTTCGACGAGGCTCCGCCACCGCAAACCGCAGCACCCACAAACACTCGCGGAGGGGGAGAGGGTCCATATGCTGCACGGGGAGGTGGGGTTGCAGCCAAACAGCGACGCATTCGGGGACCCAACGAGCCCGACGAGCCATTCCAGCTGGAAGCAGGGTCGTTTAATCTGGCGAAGGCAAGACTCGCTGATCTGACTGCAGAGCAGAAGATCGCACGCCACGTACGAGCCGGTTGTCTCCCGTCGTGGCCTTGGAGGATGACATGAGCTGGGATGGAGATCTTCGCGGCGTTGTCGCTAGTCATGTCATTAAGATGCGTAGGTGATCATGGTTGTAAGCAAGAAAGGGAGAGAGCACTTACACCGGTGTTGGGATTTCAAGTTCTTCGAAGTCAAAACCCTTGACCCTGAGAAGTACCCGGGTACTAAGAGGTTGTAGATCAGGGTATATTTACAAGATTAGAGTACACGCTGAATAGACGATGTACTGTGTAGGTGGCTGCACGTCCAGACGCGTTGTGTATTTGGACGCGTCAACCAGACGCGTACAGGCCACGTGCTACGTGCTAGTCACTGTGCTAACTACACTAGGCGTTAGCGCCCTCTGACCGCCTCCGACCAGTCGAGCTGATACGATCTACTCTCACTCCGACTAACAGGGCCTTGAACGCAGTGTATGGCTCTTGCTGAACTGATGGTCGTCCCACTGCAACCCGTCTTCCTCATACCAGCCGTAATCGAGCCCATCACGGGCCCCGGGTGCCCCGATCTATCCCCTTGCCAGAGGCCAGAGCACACCGTTAGCCTATTCCAGTATGACCGACCAATGAGCGTGCTGTCCGAGATGAGTTGGCGCCCTAAGCCTGATAGTACGACGACGACGGCGCCGTCACTGATCAATCACAGATATGGTGCTGAGCGGAGCCGCCACAGCCGCCCTCTATGAATATACCTCATATCTAGGCCTTTTCGTGCACGGTGGTGAATGTACACGGTTCATGTTAACCCGAGGTAAGTCATGTAGCTCTCGAGCTCTGTTGCTGCAGGTTATACTTTCCGAATAGTTTGCGTCATGAACGATTGCTGTTTTCTCATTGACCTAGTGGCACACGTCAATGAGGATACTAGTCCTTGTCAGTTTACGCGCTGTGGATCTTACAAGATGCCGCATCACAGGTTGTCGGTATGATGATATCTCCATTTGACCTGACATTGTAAGTAGTGCTCGGTAAGGAGCGGTGTCTCCGCGTTTCAAACTGTCGGGAGTTGTTAGTAGGTGGACACGATACATCCTAATTTGTGAAACATATGGTGCCTGCCCATTCATGCTCCGCCGCGCCCGCCATGATATGCATCTACAACATGTCGTTCATTGCACAGCCCTCCCACACCAGGTCTTGTAGACTGCATACTGCGCAATCTAGTGATACACCGTTGCGCGATGGGAATTATGATTACTTGTTATATCGCGATCGAGCAATCGATCTCGGCCACGCACTCGACTGCCATTTTGGGTCGTGTAGAACATGGTCCCTCACATCGACGTGCAACGATGTCTGTTTCTCGAGTATCTAGTACTCTAGTACTTGCACCGTTAGGCGTAATGAACTCCCCAAATCCACCGATGCAAATATATAGCCTGTCATTACCGGGCACACACTGCCTGCCGTTACCTAACACCGGTACCTTAACGCGGTGCCAGACGCCTGAGCGTAGGGCAGTTGACGCCGCCGAGGTCGGTGCCGCTGCAGCGCGTTATATTTCATCATCTCCTGGCTTTCCGACAGTTTCTTGCGCCTGTTAACCCGTGTCTCGCTTGCGTTTGCTCTCCCAGGTCTGGAGGCTGGGTGCAATGGCATACTTGGGCTCAACACTCGCTGTGTTCCTCTTCGCCATCCAAGTGCTGATCTCCCCATGCCAAGCACAGAGTCGTGCATTTCAGTGGAAGTTTGGGAACAACGTACGCTGTATATTCGTACTTTCAGGCCACGTACTTGCCTTCTGACGGCGCATATTTGCTAGTTCATCCTCACTGAGCTGGAGGAATGCCAGACTCTCAGCATCATAGTAGAATCGATCACAAACAATGCCTCCGAACTTGGCGTCGCGCCGTACAACTTTGTTGCGTTCGAACTTGAGGGTGTTCCGACGACCACTATGGTTGGTTCGAATCTTACAGAACTTTCCTGGCAGGTCACCCATAGAGCAGGTACGTCCCGCTACTCACCAACCGTTAACGTTCAAAGACACATCCTCACTGCTCCTCGTAGGCTCGACATTGATGCTCACCATGATGGACTCGAACGGAAGCACGGGCGGCATTGGGCCAAGTTTCTACAATGTTACCGGTATGTCTGATTCGACCCCTCTATCACTTGTTTTCACACTATTACTGCAGCCGGTACCAATACCTCGTGTCTACCTGCGGCTCCTTCTGCTTCGATCGCACACATAACTCCCAATGTGACCGCGACACTCGAAACGTGCCAGCCGTGGGGCCTCACGATGACCAACGGAACAAAGCCCTACAATGTCACCTTCGCTGCACTGAATTCGCCTGTTGTCACCACCGTCACTATGGGGCCGGAAGATGATGTATTCACTTACATAGATCGCGCAGACCCCAATGGCGAACTGATTGGTAAGTGGCAGTCGTAACAGTGCTGTGGATTCGAAACACTGATTGGGCGCGTCAATCCGTATGTGCGGTCCCGCAGCTGTCGTATCTGACACGTGAGTACAGCCCAAGTTCCTGGTAGTTATGGCCTTTCCAACTCAACTGAGCATGTTGTTATCGCAGACATGGTTGGGGTTACTCCACCGGCGCAGTGTCTACCACCGGCTCGAGCAACACATCATGTGTGGGGCTTATCTCCACCTCCCAAACTGCCGCCCAAATCGCCGCTGAACAAGCCGCGCAAGCTGCCGCAAAAGCCGCCGGATCGAAGAAACATCGCAGGGACATCATCATCGGTGTCGTTGTTGGCGTCGGCGTTCCCCTTATCTTCACCTGCATTGCTGCAGCCTGGTGGTGGCGTCGTAGGCAGATGCGTGACCAGGGCATCTGGGATGGCCAGGACATGCGCCCACGCTCGTGGGCTGTCCCGCCGTCATCCGAGCCCACGGGCGAGGTCCAGAGCCCGAAACGTGCTCTCGCATTCGGGCATATGAAGCTAGGCTCGATCAATTCGAGCTCGCCGCTTCTGTCCGAGGCGCCTGAACAGGGGGGAACACGTTCACAGGCAGGCCCGTCGTCGCAGACAGTTTCACATGCCGGGTCCTCGGGAGACGATTCGAGACGACCTCGCAAGGGCGCGCAGAGACAGGTGCACGCGGAGTCTGCGTTGAGCATCCCGTCGGAGTCGCAGCAGGAGAATCCTGCGACCACGTCAAGCTTACTCGCGCTGAGCGCACACTTAATGCGCTCGCAGAGCACGAATTCACTGGGTGCAGGGGCGTCGCTCGACCCTCAGGTGGAGCCGGACATCATCATTCAGCATCGGGACGGCGGTGTCGTTCAGGAGCTTCCGCCACCCTATCTAGACCGGTATACACGTTCACAAGACCCTCCGGAGGCGCATTGATGGTCGCGGTTTAGGACAATGTCATGTCGTCGTTTGTCCTATATTTTTGGTACATTCGCTGCTTCCCGCATCCCCAACTATTTTCCCGCCGCTATAAGATAATCAGGGCCAAGGCTGGCGTATTTATCGCAGTCGTGCTGCATCTCTGGGTCCACATACTTCCATTAATCACTGTACAATATTACTCGACTGCGTAGGAGTATAATTTCATGATGACACGACGCCTGGTCTACGATGAGGGGCCGATCGCGAAGGCAAACGTTCTTTGGGAATATTGTTGTGCTGAACCAATATTGGGTCGCGATCTCGCTGAAGGCCTCTGGCGGGAGAATATTATACTACGCAGATGCTCGTAAAACGTTCCATGTCCTTGAGCTTGATGCTCAAGACCATGGCGATTTTGGAAAGGTGTAATTTAAATATTTTGCATAAGATAAGATAAGGGGTTCTGGTTTCCACTTTAGGGCCGGACTATCCTAATTGGGCTCGGGTCGCGCGTGGCGGATTGGGACAGACCGCGACGGATTTCGACAGTCGAGGCGAGCTCGACGACCTCCGAGGCCACTCTCGACCCACAACATCTCGGTTCTGCTACCGCATCACACCATCCTCCCTTTTCCACCTCTCGTCTTCCCTTCAACTTGCTCGCACCGCTGGGCACACTAGGGACACAGCACAACTGCGGCCGTGCTTGATACACTAATTAATAGTGGCTGCAATGTCGTCCAGCCGGACTCCATCCCTCACTCCCTCGCGGTCACCAACGCCTGAACCGCCCATACAACCTGACCACTTTTATGGCGCCGAGAACGCCCAGCACTTCCCGCCTTCTCCCGACTCCGATGGCAGAACCTGGCTCGATCCGGACGATGACCCCATGGCCCAACGCGGCATCCCTGTCTTCAAGCCAACGTTAGATGAGTTCCGCGACTTCGAAGCGTATATGGAAAGGATCGAGTGCTGGGGAAAGCGGAGCGGCATCGTGAAAGTCATCCCGCCCAAAGAGTGGTCAGTATCAGTTTCCCGTGATTTGTGGCCGTGGCAATTGAAGTGACCGTGGGACCGCAGGACCGACGCGCTGCCTGCGTTGAATTCGCAGCTCGGAAAGGTGAAGCTCAAGACCCCTATCGAACAGCATATGCTCGGGCGTGGTGGCCTGTTCCGTCAGGAGAACCTCGAGAAGCGACGCATCATGAGTGTACGCGAGTGGGCTGAGTTGTGCGCAAAGGAGGACTGGCGTGCCCCCGGCGTCGACGACATTGGGCTGCACGCGCGCGCGGCGAACGCGACTGCAAGGAAGACGAGACGAGGACGCAGGAAGACGAGGGAGCCGGAGAATGCCGAGCCGGACGCGGAGGTGGAAATCAAGGAGGAAGAAGATACCACTACTGCCCTTGACGACGACGGCGCGAGCAAGTCGCTCGCCTCTCCTCCTCAGAGCGTTGGGGCACCCTCGACGCCTACTGCCCTCGTAGACCATGTCATTGAACCCCCGGCTGAGTTCGTTCAGGGGGGTTCCACGGTCGGGGCTGATGATGGGCCTGTCGCGCAGATACCTATCGAGGAGGATGTGAAAGAGCAGGAAGGTGTAGAGCAAAGACCCAAGTCCAAGGGCAAACGTCCCGCATCCGCTCGCGGAACACGAGAGGCGCATCTTGCGGATCGAGCTGCGAAGGATGAGGCATTCCTGGAGACCTTCGACCCACACTCAGATTGGCTCCCGCCAAATACAACACCTTTCGATTACACGCAGGACTTCTGCAAGGAGCTCGAGAGGCGGTACTGGAGGAACTGTGGGTTGGGAAAGCCTGCCTGGTATGGGGCTGATATGCAAGGCAAGTTCCTTTACGTTCGTAGACATTGTGTTGTTTTCTCATGTTGTGCAGGTTCGCTATTTACGGACGAGACGACCTCGTGGAATGTGGGCCACCTTAATTCTGCGTTGTCTCGCCTCCTTCCTGCGTCATCGCAAGGTCTGCCCGGGGTGAACACGCCTTACTTGTATTTCGGCATGTGGCGGGCGACCTTCGCTTGGCACGTGGAGGACATGGATCTCTTCAGCATCAACTATATCCATTTTGGGGCACCGAAATTTTGGTACGCCATTCCTCAAGCGAGGGCATCTGCTCTTGAGACAACAATGAGAGGTGTGTTACCTGCCATTCATCTTGAGCTACCTCGCTGATGTGTTCGCACCCAGGATATTTCCCTAAGGACGTCTCCCAATGCCCACAGTTCCTGAGGCACAAATCGTTTCTGGCTTCCCCGAATCTTCTCTCCAAGGATTCGTGTCGCCCCAATACTGTGGTACAGCGCACGGGCGAATTTATCATCACATACCCTATGGGATATCATGCCGGCTTTAATCTGGGATTCAACTGCGCAGAGAGCGTTAACTTCGCTCTCGAAAGCTGGCTAGATCTGGGACGCAAGGCAAAAGCTTGTGAATGTGTGAACTTCAGGTACGCTTTTATGGATTTTCGATGGTTCACATCATTCATATATGTGCCATCTTCAGCGTTCGCATTGATGTCGATCAGCTCATACGCGATCGTCGGGAAGAGCGGGCCCTGGAGTTGAAATCAGGCAAGTCTCGCCGGAGCGACCGAGGGCTTGACAAAGACGGGAAACCGAAGGCGTCCAAAAAGCGGAAGAGCGAGTCGAGCGACAATGTGCCGAAGGCAAAAAAGCAGAGGACGTCAAAGCCCGTTAAGAGCGAGAATAGTGCTACGGAGCCGTCGAGCGCTAAGGCGTCGTCTTCCAAGACTCTAGCTGCAAAGGTGACTCTCAAGCTAGGTCCGAAGCCGAAGGAGTCCGAGGTGTTCCCCTGCTGCTTGTGTGTGAACATGGGCCAGGAAAAGCTTTTGCGCGTACTCGACCCTCCGGTGTGGCGGAAGGAGAGAGACGGAGGGGATCATGATACCGAAATGTGGATGGCTCACGAGGAGTGCGCGAACGTGGTGCCGGAAACGTGGATAGATGAGATTGAGGTCGGCGAGCCAAGAGAAGACGGGACGCGTTCAAAGGAACGGGTCGTGTTTGGTGTGGATGGGATTGTAAAGGATCGGTGGAACCTGGTGAGTTCACTGTCATTAACAAGGGGTTCTTGTCGTCTCCGTGCTCACGTGCGTCAATATTCTCAGAAATGTTCTGCATGTACCAAGACACGGCATAGAGCCCACGGCGCGCCGATCCAGTGCACGAAGGGAAAATGTCCAAAGGCGTTCCATGTTTCTTGTGCGCGAGACGGTGCAAGTCATAGCATCGTTTACAATGTGCTCAGGGAAGTCGAGAAGGAGGTCGTGCTACTGGATTATCAGGCAGCTTCAGAGGTACCGGCAATTGTCGGGATGACGGTGGACCTGAGCGGCGGGCAAGGCGAGGCGATGAATGTGGATCAGACGGCCCAGCTCTCTGGTGCTTCCGGTGCCACAGAGACGGATGATGGCCCCCGTGTTCTGAAGCTTATCAAAAAGGTTGAAGTACAAGTTTTATGTTCCCAGCACAACCCGGTTCGTCGTTTTCGCCCTCATGTGAAATTTAAAAACTCATCGTTATCGATCTTATACAGGCCATTGCGGAAGCAAAGCGAGCCCTGAAGCAGGACAAGATTCGTAGTGAACTCCTTGCACTACCGACTATGTCGCGTATCAAGTTGCGCGTTAGCGCAGGAGTGTTCGAGGTATCTCTAATCAGAGTCATCGAGGAGTCAAGCTCGGTTGAGGTGCTATGGGATCGCGGCGTGAAGAGGGAGTTTAAGTGGGGGAGTGTGGTATTCGGCAACATGGAGGGAGTTACCGTTGGTCAGAAACCTACCGAACCTGCCCCAGAGCCTGAGCGTGAGTTTTCTCGTGGTAGATGACCGGCGGATTTCAGTCTCACAGAGGTCCGGTGATATCAGAACCAGTACCCGCACCGATAGCGCAGCGATCGAGATTTTCCTTCCCTCCGCTATCCACGACTACCCCCACCATTCAATACCGACCACAGACGAATGCCCCCGCCCCAATGGCATCCCTGCCAACACCGGTGCCTGCCACGCCGTCTCCTGCGCCGTCAGCATCAACGACGCCCACACCATATCAGCCGCCCGCCTACCATGCTCAGGCGTCCGCCTATAACTACGCCCCAGGTGCCTGGACATACCAGTACCCGACGCATAACACGCCGCCACAGTACTCCGTGCCTGGTCCTTCGACGCAGACCTATCAATACGGCAACATGCCGCGCGCTCCATACCCACCTCCGGCATCATATCAACCTTACGCGGGGTACGGTTATTCTCAACAGCAGCAGTACCAGCCGCGAGAGCAGCAGTACCAGCCACGAGAGCAGCAGTACCAGCCGCGAGAGCAGCAGTATCAGTCGCGGGAGCAACAGTATCAGTCGCGGGGGCTTCAGTGGCAGCGGCCGTACACGGGTCCGAAGGTTCATTCCATAAATGGCGGGCCGCCGACGCAGGCTGCACAGACTGTTCCATACTACTCTCCCTACCCGCAGGTGCACGGCCCCGCTGCTTCTGGATACTCGCTGCAACAAACTGGAAGACCAGCCGCAGGCACCTCTCCCGCTCCTGCCGCTATGTCAACAGCTGTACAAGTCCCTGTTCCTGGTGTACCGCCACCGTAGGCCTAGGTTATCTGCGTTCGCATCATTCGTTTCGTTCGGAGCGCACTTGATGTGCCGTACAGGTACTTGTCTTATGCTTTGTTGTTTGCTTCTTGAAAACATCCTGTAATTATACAGTAAGATAACGGATACTTTACGAACGATTATCCCCAGTTCAGTGCTGTAGTGTGCATGATTCAATGCAGTCCTCGATTCTTGTTGAACAGTACTTCTGGCCTCGCCAGAGCTCAGCGTTCATCATAGGCACGGGTGCCTTGCAATTGTCCTCCTTTCTTTTCCTCTTCTGGTGGAGACCCACGTCCACGTCCATGCTTGTGATGAACATCCTCGGCGGCGGCTGCCTGCTCTTCTGCTTTTCCGACGGCAGGATGATAAGGTGCGTGCACGCGTACGTCACAGCCAGGTTGTCGTTCTACGAGAAAAGTCGCGTCTGCGCCTCAGTCTGCGGGGGGTTCGCTGTCACCTCGAACAAGATCTTTGCTGGCACGCAGGAGGCCAAGGCGTCTTTAAAGCATTTCTTCTTGTTGTTTTGCGGTGTCGACATGAAGACGGGCCTGCCGTCGATGTTCCTTCCCCTGGCGCGCCCAAATCGGGCGCTACCTCCGGTTCCGCTGTGTGCGCCTTCGTTCCGAGTGGAGTCTAATTCACGCTGGCTGGCTGCACTGTCAATACTAGCCGCTCGCACAATTCATTGCGCCGCTGACGGATATTGCGGTCGTGTTGTGTAGGCTTTACACTTTTTGGCCGAAAGGCACCGGAGGAACAAGGGAATATCTGAAATGGCATGACTACGTTGGATCTCATATGTTTTAACCAATGAGAATTACCGACAGGGTAACTTTGACCGAAAGTTGCAATTTAGAGCTGGACAGCCCAGTTGTTTTGTTTCCTGTATTGGCAATATATCTGGAAAGCCTGGACTGCAAGGAAATAGAACGCGTAGGCTGAGGCGATGGCGCCAGAGCTATCTGAGTCGGAGTCCGACTTCGAATCATGATCAGACTCCCCAGAGTCGTATCTGGACCGGATGTGGGATCTGCTTCTGCCTTTCTTTATGAAGCATGGTCGGCTTCATAGACGGGGCCTGGGGCTGTGCAGCGGGTGCTGTATGTTTCGTGCTGTGACCGCGTGTTGGTACGTTTTCGAGCTATGTTCATCTCTGCAAAACGAGGACTGGGGATAGAGCACGAGAAAATGGTGCGTACCTTCTGCGGATACGTTACGCTTAGCATGACAAGGCATCTGGGCGATTTTTGACCTGGAAAGTATACGACTAGATGAGAGCCTTCGTTGGATCACAAGGAGCAGCATGAGCGAGAATCCTCGTAATATTAGGTCACCTTCCAGGATCATATCTATGGGACTAGTACTGCAGTCGAGCAGCTCAAGTAACAAGGTAGTGCCGTTTCATGAATGACGGTGTCCCGCAATTTGTTATAGAGTTCATGGCAAGGGAGATTGGGCCTTGAACTTGCTTGAGGCCGGAAATGGGGCCCCGGGTTTAACCACGGTTAGGGCCGAGTAGAAATGAAATCTGGGCGCTTCAGCCACAGCCGGTACATTGCTGGCCCCTGGCGGCTCTCAGCGGTTTCTCCTCCCCGTCTGCTGCTTGAGGGCTGACCTGCAACAAATATCGAATACCGGTGACAGAGCGGATGCATCAATGGCCTTCATCCGACGCCGCAGCATTATCCGGGTCCTACTCCTCGTTGCCGCCGCATTACTTGTCCGACTGCTCGTCGCGTCTCCATATCCAGCGTCATCCGTCTCCTCCCTCTATTCCTCTGACTCGCAGGAGATTCAGAAGCAAAATGTCCTTGACCTTGTCACCGGCTCAGACAAGCAGCTCGACGCGCGAAAGTACAAATTTTTGCAGGCTCGCATGGGGAGAGACGAGAGGCAGGATGTCTTCTCAGGCATGATCAGGGACGGGGTCTTGGATTACTGGGAGAGATTTCAGAAGCCTTAGTGAGTTTTATACCAGGTTGTTTTGTATCTCCTTCTAATATCTGTCAGCATTGTCGGCCACGATACATCCCATATGGATGAGCAGTCAATATTTTCCTCCATCGAACAACTCTTGACGTTGAACGGCTGGGTCGCCGCTCTATGTCCCACGCTTACTCGGCCGTTTGGTCAGAATAAATACGAGGACGCGTATGAAGACCTCGCCAAGCAAAACCATCTCTATTACATCGGCATGGTCATTCATTCAGCCGACCATTTTCTCGTTGACCAGTTAGCTGTCATTGTCCAGCTTGCCAAACGACTGGGTCCGACCAATCTCTTCGTTTCCATGCTTGACTACGACTCTTCGGATTCAACCGAAACACTCACAGATCTCTGCGAAGCGGTCCTTACCCTGCTAGGTATCCCCTTCCGCATTCGCCGAGTGCCTGGCATGACGTCGGACCCTCTCGCGGCCTACTATCCCCTCGAAGAAGCGTATACCAGAAATCTTGCTTTGGAACCCTTGCACGAGTTGTACGACAGGCGAAAGATTAAATTCCATCGTGTAATATGGCTCAAGGGGTTCACATGTCCAAACGATATCTTGGAGACTATTAAATTGAGTGTCATCAATCAGGCTGCTATGGTGTGCGGGATGGATTGGGCAGAACATAACGGATTCTTCATTTTTTCGGATCGGTGAGCGAAGAGATTAATGATTGACTCTGGTAACTGATGTGGTTGCAGATGGAGAACGCGGGATATCAACGGCGACCAATTCCGACAGTCCAAGTCTTCCTCTATCTCATCATCCCCTCTCACCTCCGTGCCGCCGCGCGACGTGGTCGGTGCCCAGAGGTATACACAGCACCTTCCGTTTCAAGTCTTCTGTTGCGAGTCAGGCACGCACGTCGTCGACCCTGCTCAGTCCTACTATGCAGGAATCTCCTATCGTGCAGGCACAGACTTCCACAACACGAGCATGCCAGGTGAGGCACGGCACCGGGATCCAGAAGCACCATGCCTCGACAGCACACAGGCTTGGTTCTGCAGAGATCTTTGGCTATGGAAGGCGAGGGAAGGTATCCGCGCGTTGGAGCCAGAGGTTCAGGCTGAGGAAGCAGCCGCCAGGCGAAGACCAGAAACGGAAAGACGCGCTGCCCTACCTGCGTTCGAAGCTGGCCTGGACGCGGATGAGCCTCTGGCACCCCGTCAGCAGCCAGAAGTGGATGCCGACGCCAATGCAGGGTCTGACTATGACGCGTCAGACCTGCCACTCGCCGACCCGCCACCCGCCGCGTCTCAGGACTCGGTCCATCTTACCATCCCTAACGCGATGTTTCTTGCGGCGCGGATCCTTGTAAATCCGCGGTGCGTAACGACATATGCGGGCGTGTCGCATACGCAGCTTGCACTTGACTTATTCGGCCCTCCGGATCGTGAGGAAAAGGAGGATGTGTTGAAGGGTAAAGACATTATAGACGAATGGGAGGGCGCGCCAGATACGTTTGTCTGCCAGGAGCAACAGTAAGCATTCATTCTCGCGCATCTGGCAGATAATTAACTGATCAATGTGATCGCTAGACACACGGGCGGAAGGAGAGCAGCGAAGACACAGCGGCGGCTCAGCTTCTCGGTCCACCGCGAGTTGGAGGAGTCATTCGCGGCACCATAGACTACATGTTTTCCCTCCGCTTCCACTTCCACGGTGGACACTATATTGTGTAGTACATACGGACATCTGCTCAAGCGAAAAATTTCTGCCAGGATCCCACTTGTGACTCAAGTCAGATGAAACTCTGGAGTCACTCTGACTAGTATCACGTGATCGCGACAAAGCGAAGAATATGATTTGCGCAACCTGTATCTGCACATGTCGTTCCTAACCATCAGGTCTTTCACAGCACATACCTGTTAACGTTCCGTTCAATTGTGTACGCAAAATGTCGACGGCGGCGGTAAAGAAGGTGGTGCCCCACCTCATGACCCTTGCAGATCTATCTCCCGCTTCAATCAACCGCATTCTCATCCACTCCCACTACCTCAAACAGGCTTCCCTGCCATGGCTCGCCCCACAGACTCCAGATACCAAGTCTTCACATCTTCGCATGCCCTCACAGTCGCTTTCCAACAAGTCCATCGCGCTCCTGTTCTCGAAGCGGAGTACACGCACCAGACTATCCGCAGAGACTGCCGCTGTTCTGCTCGGAGGTCGGGCACTATTCCTAGGGAGTGAAGATATCCAACTGGGGGTAAACGAAAGTGTACGAGATTCGGCTAGGGTCATCGGTGGGATGTGCCAAGGGATCTTTGCGCGGGTCGGTGCGCACGAAGAAATTGAGGTGCTTCAGGTTGCTCGCAACAATTCACGTTTGCTTACTGGTTGTTTCCGTCTTGAAGGAACTAGCGAAGCACTCGCCCGTGCCGGTGCTGAATGCACTGTCATCGCTCTGGCACCCCACGCAAATCCTAGCGGACCTACTCACTCTGCAAGAGAACGCGCACCGGTTCAACCTTGAGGCAGCGCAGACGCCTTCCAAAGCCAGCCAGCTCTCCAGCGTACGTCCCCTCACCGTCGCATACGTCGGTGACTCTGCGAACGTGCTGCATGATATGCTCGTGACGTACCCTCGTCTGGGGCACAAGCTCCGCATTGCGACGCCGCCAAACGACAGATACCATGCCCCCAAGGCAGTCTGGGACCGTGTGGTTGCGCTGGGGTGCGACAAAAGCATTCACTGGACGACTGACCCGCGAGAGGCAGTGCACGGTGCGGATGTGGTTGTCACAGACACATGGTATGTTTTGCGAAGCAGGCCTTTTAGGGCTCGACGTTGAATGATTGTAGGATATCCATGGGTCAGGAGGCAGAAAAGGAGCAGCGCTTGAGGGATTTCCAAGGGTATCAAGTGACGGAGCAGCTGTGCAAGGAGGGAGGTGCAAATCCAGACTGGACATTCCTGCACTGCTTGCCTCGAAAGCCGCACGAAGTAGACGACGAGGTACGTTGTGTCCCGCGACCTTAGTGGGACTAACGCTACTCATGTTCTGCTCCCGCGGATGAACACAAACTGATGGACATTCTGCAGGTATTCTACGGCCCACGGTCCCTTGTCTTTGAGGAAGCAGATAATCGGAAATGGACTATCATGGCCGTGTTCGAGTGCGTAGATCCTCCGCGTGTTGCATGGTTGTGCTGATACATTCTGCCTAGCCTGCTGTTTGGAAAGTGGGATCTGCAGGGCGCAGAGGAAGCGGATTACGGACGGTGAATTCAGGATGTAGTAGTGCATATAGTCGGTAATAGAGCGCGCGTGTGGCCATGAGACATACCCCGTGGGGTCGGTAGCCACGTGTGCGAGTGACGTCGGTGGTTGGCCATGTACGTGAACTCGAGGTCGCGCCTGGGCTTTGTACTTCCCTCTTCGCCCCGTCCTCCTCTTCCCGCCGCCCTCGCTCCCAGTCCCAGCCTCCCTCATCCGTCTCACAGTAACTTTCGTACCCTGCACTCGCCCCCCTTCTGTCTATGTCTGAAATAAAACGCGACGTTCGGAACGCCCTCTTGTTCGAATGTGCATGGGAGGTCGCCAACAAGGTCGGCGGCATCTACACCGTCATCAAGACAAAGGTCCCCGTCACCGTCTCCGAGTATGGCGACAGATACTGTCTCATCGGTCCCCTCAGCTACAAGACCGCCCCCATGGAGGTGGAGGCACAGGAGCCTACCGATCCTCATCTCGCTGCCACTCTCGAATCCATGCGGAATGCGGGTGTCAAGGCCCTCTATGGCCGCTGGCTCATCGAGGGCGCGCCCCATGTCCTGCTCTTTGACACCGGCAGCCAGTACTCGCGTCTTGACGAGTGGAAGGGCGATCTCTGGAATCTCGCCGGCATCCCCACCCCGCCAAACGACCACGAAACAAACGAAACGATCGTGTTCGGATACATCGTCGCCTGGTTTTTAGGCGAGGTGCGTCGCGTATCTAAAGCTCCACTTCATCCTTCTCAATCTGGTGTAGTACGTTGCGCGACAATTGGACACCGCCGTCGTTGCCCACTTCCACGAGTGGCAAGCTGGCCTTGCTATTCCGCTCTGCCGCAAGCGCCACATAGACATCACCACAGTCTTCACAACACATGCTACTCTCCTCGGCCGCTATCTGTGCGCCGGTAGTGTCGATTTCTACAACAACCTCCAGTACTTTGATGTCGACCACGAAGCTGGCAAGCGTGGCATCTACCATCGTTATTGTATCGAACGGTCCGCCGCGCATTGCGCGGACGTGTTTACAACAGTATCACATATCACCGCTTACGAGTCCGAGCATCTGCTCAAGCGCAAGCCGGACGGCGTCCTCCCCAACGGATTGAACGTCATCAAGTTCCAGGCGATGCATGAATTTCAAAACCTTCACTCTACTGCCAAAGCCAAGATCAACGAATTCGTCCGCGGTCATTTCTACGGCCACTACGATTTCGATCTGGATAATACGCTCTACGTGCGTTTTATCTTGTTGCTGATACGCTTGCACGTCTTGAAGTCGCATATATCCTTGCAGATGTTCACTGCTGGCAGATACGAATACCGCAATAAGGGTGTAGACATGTTCATTGAATCGCTAGCCCGTGTGTACTCTTCTGGATTACGCATTGCAAGACGCAGACTCATAGCTATTTCCTTGAATAGGTCTCAACTACCGTCTGAAAAAGTCGGGATCAAAAACGACGGTGATCGCTTTCATCATCATGCCCGCCTCTACGCACTCGTATACCATCGACGCGCTCAAAGGGCAGGCTGTAACCAAGCAGTTGCGGGATACCGTCACGGAGATTCAGAACAGGATTGGGGCCAGGTTATTTGAACATGCTATTCGCTCCAACGGGTGGGTTCCGCGTACACTCTTCTTGATAGTGGCTAATCGTTCCGTCCAGGGAGCATGGGACTCTGCCGACTCCGGATGAACTCCTCTCAGAGGAAGACAAGGTCCTCCTGAAACGTCGCATCTTCGCGCTAAAACGAAACGCTCTACCCCCTGTGACGACGCACAACATGGCGGATGACGCCAACGATCCAATTTTGAATCAGATCCGGCGGGTACAGATGTTCAACTCGTCCGCTGATCGCGTGAAGATCATCTTTCACCCTGACTTCCTCAACTCGAACAATCCGATTCTAGGACTAGACTATGAAGAGTTCGTCCGAGGGTGTCATCTGGGAGTGTTTCCAAGCTACTACGAGCCATGGGGATATACGCCAGCCGAGTGTACAGTGGTACGTGGTATTCATAGGACGGTCGAGAGTCAAGTTTCTAAGACGCTGCTGTTCGCTTCCAGATGGGCATCCCGTCCGTGACAACAAATCTCTCCGGCTTTGGCTGCTTCATCCAGGACTTGATCGAGCGCCCTCAGGATGAAGGCTGCTACATTGTTGATCGCCGCGCCCAGTCGGTTGAGGACTCGGTCAACTCGCTCACCGACCATCTGTTTACCTTCACTCAGAAGACGAGGCGGCAGCGTATCAATCAGCGGAACCGCGTCGAACGCCTCAGCCCCTTGCTGGACTGGAAAAATCTCGGCATCGAATACTCGAAGGCACGGCAGCTAGCACTGAGAAGGGCATATCCAGATGCGTTCTACGGTGCGGGCGGAGAGGGTGAGGATGAGGAGTTTGACTTCGGCATGGAGAGAATGATGCCGAACTCGGTGCCCGCGAGTCCACGGTTCAGGATGTCGGGCATCGCGACGCCGGGTGACATTGGTACATTGACGGAAGAGGTATGTCGCAATATGCTCTTCTCTGGTTTTTTCGTGTCGATGTGTGAGAACTGCAGATGCAGGCACTTGAAACCAGTGACTATCGTGGATACCAGTGGCCAGGCACCGCCGAGGACGAAGATGAGGGATATCCATTGTATGTTTGCGATATTTTCTAGGCAATTGACTCTGCTGATATATTTGGCTCTGGTATCATAGCCCTCTCGTGATGAAGATTCGATCTCGTGCGAGCTCTGTGGTGTCGGGTGCAAGCACACCGGGTGGTGGTAGGTCAAACAGCCTCAGTGAAGGTGATCTCCGAAAGGCGGATGCAGCACTCAGTCATGTCGACGAGACACAAGTCAATGGTATGAATGGAAAACATTGATGATTTGTAAAAGCCAATGAATGTCATTTGTATGGGTTTACAATATATGGAGGACAGTAAAGTTGATGTCTTCCTGTATGAAATATTAAGACATTAGAGTGTTTCAGCAAGTGGTAAAAGCAGGAAATACTATGTCAACAGGGTACTCCACCTGTACAAATCTCAAGCCCTGTGGAGCTGGTGCCAGACTTATTTAATACATGTCCTAAAGAAAGAAGAAAGATTGAAAACATGGGCTTCTCAATAGACTACATTTGAACATTGACTATAGCTATGGGTACCACCAACCTCCAGCCCAGTTATCGGGCAATAACCTTGAGCTTGCTTGCACTTGAAGTAGGCATTGCAGCAGCACATAAATCATGATAAAATCCAGACAAATGAAGATACCAACAGAAAATTCTGACTGTAGTATATACTGGCAAGAATGATATTTATCATGTGCTGAAACAACTCTATTGTCTCTGTTGATGTATCTATTACTCTGCCTAAATTTCATCAATGAAGCCTTGAAGTCTGGCAAAAGATTTTGTCTCTTAGTAAAAACATTTATCAACAGTTGTATTATAGTCTCATGATCATATATTAGTTGGTAAATAAACATCTTTATGAATACTAGAAACAGGCTACAGACACTCAATCTGTAGTGTTGCACAGTCCAGCCTCAGGACTGACCCCAGGACTGAGGACTGGACCATGTAAATGGTCCTTACCAGTCCGGTCCAGGTCTCAGTCC